>JABUQX010061479.1:12500-22500 GCA_015478945.1 Trachelipus rathkii
TTAACTCCCTGTGGCATGGAAACAACTTGCTTTACTACACCACAACATTTTAATACTCAAATAATTTCATTTTTAAGCAAGAAAATAATGGAATCTTGTTTTTAAATTTTTGCTTAAACAGTTTAGTTAATATTTTGTTTTGTAGTAGTTTCTACTTTAAAGTTAATTTCTTTTAATAATAATAATAATAATAATAATAATAATAATAATAATAATAATAATAATAATAATAATAATAATAATATAGAAATTCAACATCACCTTTTGTTTTAATATAAGTTTTACTTTTAGCTTCCAATTCCCTAAATATTTTCTTCTGATATTCAATTAATTTCCTTAATACTAGTCTAGAGAATAATTTGCAAAGTATGAGGCATATTTATATTAATTAGATCCTGACTGGTTTCGTCCGTAAACCTCGGACATCTTCAGAGTTTTGATTCTAACAATTGAATGAATTATTTTAACACTAGATTTAAAAAAATTAAAATTAAATTTGATTTTAGATTTTAGATTTTAGCATTTCATATTACATTTAACTTAAGGGACAATACGTTGAACTTTATGTTAATGTCTGGTTTTAGATTTTAATCAAAATTAATTATGATGGAACTTTTTCCATAGGGATACATGTCAAGACAACTGATACCTTAATTACAGCTCCTACCCCCAGAAGTATATAAGAATGCAATTGTTAAAACACTCATATATAGGGCTTATAAATTGTGCTCGGAATGGGAATCATTTGATGCTGAAGTTAAAAAAATTAAACAGAACCTGATCAACTGTAACCACCCTTTAAATTTAACGGAGAAAATAATAAACAAAACCATCGACAAACTCTATAAAAAAACAGGACAATACAAACAATATCTCTGAAAGCCTTAAATTTTATTTTAAAACTTCAAATGCTAAATGTTAAAGATGCCTACGCAGCATTATTAACACCCACATTAAATCTACAAGTAACTCAAAAATTACAGTTAAACTATACCACAAAACAACAAAACTTTCTTCCTGCTTCTCAACTAAGGATACCCTTTCAGTTAATCACCTGTCATGTACCAATTCGCATGTCCCGAGTATGACTATACGTCATCGTATATTGGTTACACGACTAATATATTAACAGATAGGGCATACCAGCACAGCTTTAAACCCAGTAAAATATACAAGCATTTATTCACTGAACATAACAAGACAACTGTACCTGATATTTCAAAATCATTTAAAATTTTACACTCCTAATGTGAAGCCCAAAAACTGAAAATAGCTGAGGCTTATTACATTAAACATCTAAAACCAGATATTAACATAATGTTCAAAGTATTGTCCCTTAAGTTAAATATAATATGAAATGCTAAAATCTAAAATCTAATTTGTAATTTTAATTTTTTTTTTCAAATCTAGTGTTAAAATAATTCATTCAATTGTTAGAATCGAAACTCTGAAGATGTCCGAGGTTTACAGGACGAAACCGGTCAGGATCTAATAAATATAAATATGCCACATACTTTCTTTGCAAATTATTCTCTAGAGGAGTATTAAGGAAATTAAATGAATATCAGAAAAAAATATTAAATTTGAAAAAAGTAAAAATTATAATAATAATAATAATAATAATAATAATAATAATAATAATAATAATAATAATAATAATAATAATAATAATACCCTGTACAAATTTTATTTATCCCCAGGTCTAGATTCTAGAGCAGGATTGGCACAAAAAAGATCAAATATTTAAATCAACTGATTTTTTTACGTATTTTTTTTTATTAAAAAATCATGATTTTTTTTTTTTTTTATTTTTTAGACCACTTTTTTTCTAAATTAATAATTAATCCTAGCTATTACCTAATTAATGTATATAATAAGTAAATTCATCAATGTAGTTTCAAGTCATTTTTAATAAAGAAATAAATAAAATTAGAGTACTCAGATATTATAGTCAACTGGGGGAAGTCGTGAATATTTCATAAAAACTCTCTTTTGTCTAGAATTTACATTTTTTTGAAAATCTCGAAATATGATATAATATATTAGTAGTTGTGCAAAATATCCTGTTAGTTATTTTTTATTAATTTTGTTTTTTACAAACTTTATTGGGGAAAAACCTCAATTCACGTTTTACACCCAAAAGGGGCAAATGGAAGAACACAATGTGGAGTACAACATGAACACCTATTTTACCACAAAGAAAGGCTTGTACCTTTCAATATTGTAAATAAATGTTAATTATAAGCCTAAATAAACTAACATTAAATAATAAATTGAAATTACTAACCTTTTTTTTTTTAAATGATGGCTAGAAATGCCGAACCAGCCCAGCTGGTTCTAGCACTTCTAGTAAGCGTAACCTACATCATAGAATACACCTAATATTGGTGTCTACCCCTATGCTATAAGGTATGGGGAGTCGATTGGTGTGTATTTTAAGGTGCTAGGATGCTTCCTACTATGAGTTAGTATCCTGCCCCGCCCCCCTTTTCTAGCACTTCTAGCATGACATCCTATTGTGAGGAATACACCTAATACTGGTGTCTACCCCTATGTTATAAGGTATTGGGAGTTGATTGGTGTGGTTTTTAAGGTGATTGAGTCACTCCTAGTATGAGTTAGTAATAGGCATTTCCCTACCCCCCTTTTTCTAGTGCAAGTATGGAGCTTTTATATTTGTTGAGCTACTGTCAGGGTTGGCACCCAAAAACCCACCCAAAAACCCAATCAAAAACCCAAAATTGAAATGTGCAAAAGTTTTATATATTTTTCAGGTTATTTCATATGCAAATGTTTTTTTATCAATAATTCATTATATTATAAACATAAAGGTAAAAACAAAGTAGATAAATCATTTGTAATTAAGACCTTTATTAAAAAAAATACAGAAAAGTTACTTTCTTGAAGTTGAATTACCTTTAGACTTCAGTATAAAACATATTTAAGAACTTATTTTCATTCATCAGTCTGAACATTGCGACCTTTGAAATATCTATTAACCCGCACAAGCATCTCTGCTTTTTCCATCCCTAGCCTGTTTCTTACTTTGGTCCACACTTGCCCAAAGGTCGAAAAAATTCTTTCAATAGAACCTGAACTTGCAGGGCAATTATGTAAGTTTACTAAAAATTTGGGAAAATTTTCTGGAAGAACCTGCATTTTTTGTTCTTTCAGGTTAATTATTCTCCACCAATCTGATGCTCGGGTGGATTGAACAAAAGTTTTTTCAAAATAATGTGGAGAAAATATAGAACTATCCTCTAGCTTAAACGAAAAGTAGCCTCTTATAAAATCAGGATGAAACTCATGCACCCATTTTTCAGCTGTTTCTTCTTGTGCTCTACTAAGTCTCTTTCCTGATAAATAAATAAATAAATAAATATACCCTTATATATATATATATATATATAACTATATATATATATATATATATATATACTTCAACATATTATATATATATATATATATATAACTATATATATTGATGAGCTTTCTATATATACATACATATATATACTTTCTTTTTCTTCAGCTTCCTGAAACGATCCTTTCAAACTTTATTCATTGTTAAGGTACGTTATTGCCAGGAAAATTAGTAAAGTTTGAGAGAAAAAACCTCACCACACACACACACACACACACACACACACATATATATATATATATATATATATATATATATATATCACATATGAATATGTATATATATATATATATATATATAACCTCTTTCTTTTATATATATACATATAAAGTATAATTGAACATTAAATATTAAAATGATGATTTTTAAAATACCTTTATAATGTGGATGTGTCAAATTTGCTAAGTAATGGCATGGGCCCACTGCAGCACTTAAATCTTCTTAAGATTTCATTTCTGTAAGGAGATAGTTTCTTTTCCTCAATTAGGTCCAGCCAGATTTCAACAGAATCTGCGATCATTGTAGTGTCTGCTATATATATATACCATATATTTTTCTACCATTATTTTCTTTATTCAGCTTCTATGCTCTTCTAGAGTTAAAAGGGTTAAGGTACGTTATTACCAGGAAAAAATTAGTAAAGTTTGAGAAACTTTCCCACACACACACACACACACACACACATATATATATATATATATATATATATATATATATATATACCCTCATATATATATATATATATATACCACTTATATATATACTACCATACACCTATGCTCTTTCTTATATATATATATATATACTATATATATATATACTTATGCTAGTATGAATTGGGCATGAATGTTTAATTATTAAAATACCTTTATAATGTGGATGTGTAAAATTTGCTAAGTAATGGCATGGGCCCACTGCAGCATTGAATCTTCTTAAGATTTCATTTCTGTAAGGAGATAGTTTCTCATCCTCAATTAGGTCCAGCCAGATTTCAACAGAATCTGCGATCATTGTAGTGTCTGCTTGGAGCTGAAATGAATGTGAATTGTGAAATAATCTTATCTGCTGAAAAATATGATTTGTTGTACAAAATTGATGACAATAAACAAAAATAGCAGTTTAATTATGCTTTGCAGCTTTTGTGAATCTGATTTTAATCATTTTATAATTACTAATACAGTAGTCGCTAGACGCTATATTAATTCATTAAGTCATTAATCTTTACCTTATTAAGAGCTGCTCCAACAGTCTGGAGCTGTATCTGCATGTTCATTGCTTCCCTTTTAAGGGATACATTATCAATTAACTTGCCAATATTACTATCAATATCTTCCATATGTTCTCCTCTTATTTCTATATATAAAGAATGGTTTTCCAAATACGTTTTAATGCAGTCCAATTGGGAGTTCCAACGAGTGTCATTGGGCAATTGAGGCATCATGCCTCCTTTTTCAACTAGCCAGCCCTGTAACAAATATACGGTATATTTAAAATTTTAATAATGCAGACTATGCAATACAAGAATAATATCCAAGTATCTACATCAAAGTTTTGAATATTTTGTATAGCAAATTAACAATAAAAAAAAATATTGTGAAATGTGATACAATTGCTTACATGAGGTCTGTGATGATTTCGAAAGTATTTATTGACTTCAACAATATGTTTTAGAATTGTCTTTGTAGATACCTCCTTTTCAACTAAATTTAAATAATGAGCTGAACATCCGTAAGTTATTATTTCTGGGAACTCTTCTTTAATAATTTCTTTCATACGAATCATTTTATTTTCGTTATCAGAGCATAGAGCAAAAACCTATGGGCAAATTTAAATTATTAAAACTTAATGTGATGGAAAATTTTATTTTCTTAATGAATATACTAATAAATGTGTGATGCACTAAATTCAGAAAGATTATACAGCTTACTTACCTGTTTATTATATTTTTCCCTGGTAATTTTAATTGCTTCTTTTGCCAGTTGAGCACTGTATTCTGCTGTTTTCTTTTGGCTGCCTGCATCTGTAGTAGACAAAAGGTAAGTTTGTTTGCCATTATGTAAACTGTGAGCAATCATAGGATCGTTTGTAACAGAGCTCCATCCATCTTGTAAAAGCGTTACTGATTCACTCGTTTCATCAGACTGGAATGCTTTTATTGCTTCTTCATTTACCTTTGCAAGTAAAGTAGATCCAATAGATTTACGATTTGGAGGTTCATAGCCAGGTCGAAGAGTTCTAATCATGGTCTTGAATTCATTATTTTCAACAGTGCTAAAAGGTATATTGCAGGAGAAAATATATTTGGCTATATTTAAATCAAGATTTTCTTTTTCATCAGGTCTAGTAACAACAACAAAATTAGATAGCGTTTTTTGCTTCTTGATTTTTGGTGTAGAAGAGCTAAAGCAAAATGATGCAGATGTACTTGGTTCTACTAAACTTTCATCACTTCTATGACCTGTATTACTTCTGATGCTTAAATCAGAAATTATGGAATGCTCAAACTCAGAAGCCTCAGATATAACGGAGGAATTTTCATGTGTTCTTTTAAGTTTACACTTTTCAAGATGAGCCTTAACTCTTTCAATTTTTCTAATAATACTTTCATGGCAGTAATTACAAATCACCCTATTTGGTTCCTCATCCTGAAATGTTACTTCATTCCATTCATTGGATCTAATTCTTCCTCCAGAGTGACATCTAGCTTTGGGCATTTTTTTAGTTTACTTTAAATACTGTGAATATTATTAAATATTAATATAAATAAATTTTATTAATTACTATCGACAGGCCACAAAACTAACTTTCCTGAAAAAAGAAAAAAATAATTCAGAATTTTATGAAATCTAAAAATTCATAACTCAAAAACCCAAAAACCCCCCCAAAAACCCAAAAGAATACCCAAAAACGCCGGCTGGGTTTGTTTTTGATAAAAGAACTGGGTTTTTTGCAACGCCTGTATTATATATTATTAAAAAAATAAAAAAATTATAAATATTAAATAATTTATTATAATTTTAAAATTTTCTAGTGTATTTCGAAAGATTTATATGCGATGATACGATGAATATATAATTATATATATATATATATTATATATATATATATATATATCCTCTGTCCTGCTTATCGCAAGGGGCGACTAAAGGAACAGATTGGGGGAAGTAGAGCTCTCGAAGCTATGAGTTTACATCTCGTTCGATATTTGGGGTGTAGGGTACATTCCATGACACTCCGGTGCCCAATGGTTTGAACTTCTTACGTTTATATTATCACTCTTCTAACACGAGGGAAGACTCTCCATATCACATACAGACCATAAAACACTACTATTACTTTTGCAACAACACCTTTTCCGTACATCACTGTGTGTGGGGGAGAAAGAATTCCCACAGCATATTTTCTGCGTCTCGTAGTAGTCGACTAAAGGGACAGTGGTAGTTGGGTTAGCAACCCATCAGTACTTTATCTTCATTCTAGTAATGCTAAGGCATCCATTCCAACCTGGTCGTGACAGCCGTAAGCAATCTTGCATCTCTCGGAAAACTGTGTAAATTGTCTGGAAAATGGAGGGTTAGATCAGTAAATGGTGAGGAGAAGAGGAGAGAGGTGATGGATATATTTAGAAAGGAAAAATTTGATTTTCTTTCTATGGCTAAAACAAAGATGAAATTAAGTGGTGAAAACGGGTGGTATTGGGTGAAATATATATGTACTGGAGTGAAGAGGAATGAGAGGGTGAGTGAAGTATTTTCGTTTCTGATGAGTGATTTGTGGTACAGAGTTGTTGTGGATATTGTTTGTGGAAGTACTGAAATACTAACGATTAAAATAAAGTTTAAGAAGGTCAAAGTAACGCATGGTATATCTGAGGGTTATGATAAAGAGAGTGTAACTTCCTTGGATAATCTGAATGATATTTTGGACGGGATGAGTGGGGGATTCAGATTGATTGTGTTGGGCTACTTAATGACTGGGACGAAAAAGGGATGGTATAACAGATGACTTTATGGTCGTGATTGTGGGAGAAAATGAGAATAGTAGGAAGGTGATTGATTTCTGTGAGGAGAGAGATGTCTGTTTAAGTAATACAATCTTCGTGCACAAGAGTCTTAATAAGTACAAGTATGTAATAAGTATGGTCTAGGTGGAGATGGTATTGATGTGAAGAATATGATTAATTTTGTGTTGGTGAAGAAGGAGAGTTGAAGAATGTGATGAACGTTAAATCTGTAAGGGAGATTGAGGTGGGAAAATAAGATCATTATGTACTTTTAAGGAAGTATAATTTAGTGGGGACATGAATGGAAAGAAAATGGATAAGGATGGAAGTTGGGAGAATTAACAGTGAAAAGTTAAGTGAACAAGGTTATAAGTAAGGGAGAGTACTTGCAAATAAACCAGTTGAATATGAAGAAGATGAAACTGAACAAATCTAGACGGAAATAAAGGAAGCCTTTGTTTGTAGTGCAAGGAAAGTATGTGGGTAAGCTAAAGTAGGAAGAAAGAATGTCAATAAAGAGTAGTGGTTTTAAAGGTAAGAAAGAGATGTGGTTTAATATGCTGAAAGTCAATGATGACGTCTCGAAAGGAAGACTAAAGGTTGCATACGTAGGAGGAAAAAGAGGTAAAAATCAGTTTGGAACGAAGATAGGTGGGAACTTAAAAGTTAATAGGAGCTCTTCTGAAAGTAAGTACGAAAGGATAGGAAGATAGTAAAGTGAATCTTCATAAAATAATGAATAGAGGTGGTGCTTTCAAGAATGAAGAAATGGATGTATAAGAGTGTAGAGGTAATTCTTTTAAAATCTTCATAGCGTTGGCAGTAATTTAGAGGTAATAGTTAATGTGCGAGGATTTGATGCAAGAAGAAATACCTTTTAGGTAGAGTGAGAAAGTTGAAGAATAGTAAATGAGAAGATATAGATGGAATTACTGGTGAAATGATCAAGAATCAGCCTAGATTGTAATTGACTGGGTATGGAAGTTGTGTAACAAAGCATTTATGGAGGGTACAGTTCTGAAGGATTGGAGGAGAGCCATAATAGTATCCTTATATAAGAGTTAGAGAGATAAGTGGAACTGAAGGAACTATAAAGGAATTAGTTTATTGAGTGTTGTAGGTAAAATATATGCTTGTATTTTTGTTGAAAGAGTGCGTAGCGTGTCTGTGAGACTCATTGGCGAAGATGTGGATGTATTTAGAAGTGGTAAATGATGTGTATATCAAATCATCACATTGAAATCAATAGTTGAGAAAGAAAAACAAATTATATTTTGGTTTTATGGACTTGCAACAGGCGCATGACAGGATTAATAAGAAAAGTTTGTAGCAAGTGTTAGTAATATATGGTGTTTTTGGTGGGCTTCTGAATGAAATCAAATGAATAAATGTCGATAATGAAGAGTGTGTAGTAATAAATGGAGGGGAAAGTGATTGTTTTATTTTTTATAATGGAGTGAGACAGAGAAATGTTATATCTCCATTACTATTAAATTGAATATTGATGGGGTGGTGATAGAATTTAAGGTAGGGATGGTAGAGGAGGCTATTAGACTGATGGAGAATGGGATGAGAGTGTAGAGTGCCTTACATATTGCATGCTGATGATTTGGTTTTGTGTAGCGAATCTGAAGAAAGTTTGAGATTATTGGGAAAGGGGTTTGGTATGGTTTGTAAAAGGATGGGTCTGAAAGTAATTGATAAGGGTAAAGACAAAGTGAGCCGGTAGTGAATCGCCCAGAGAATGAAACTATCGATAATAATCGATCAGAAAAACTAACGGCGACGCTGTTTTCAATGGTTCGAATCCCGGAGAGAGTAATTTTTTCTCCGTTTTACACAATGTAACAAAATTTTTAAAAAAAATTGTTTATTGTAGTTTTTTAACTTTTCTTAATCAATTTTCTGCACTGATTTCAAATATGTAATAAGTTTTTCTGTATCATCGACCGTTACAGAAATACATTGATATTCATGATTAGTATATATTGTAATTATTATTTGTATATAATTGTAATGTTTGCAATCTTCCACTAATTGTTGTATATTTCATTTTTCTTTCAGACATATAGCTAATTAATAAATATATTGGTAACATTTTATGATGGCTACTAGAGTATGTAAAAATTCCCCAGATGCTTTTTGTTATATGTGTGGTTACTATATTGGCCAAAAGCAAGTATCCTATAAGATCGTGGCAGGTGCCAAATTCTGCATAGCGTACAGACTTTATTTTGGAATGCCCATGGGTGACCAGGACAAGTCATGGGCACCTCACGTGACATGTGGAAGCTGCCGATCTACTCTAGAAGCATGGCTATTAGGTACTGGAAGAGCTATGCCTTTTACTACTCCAAGAGTCTGGAGATAGCCGAAGCACCATCATAATGACTGCTACTTTTATATGATTGATGTTATAAAGTACAGAAAGGTAAAGGAAGACGAGTTCTAATGTACCCAGACATCATCTGTAGCACCTGTCCCACATGAGGGCAGCTTACGAGTACCTCAACCACCAGAATATGTAAGTATATTTCTTCTCATATTGTCTAACCGTATTACTTTTGATTTAC
>JABUQX010061480.1:0-2500 GCA_015478945.1 Trachelipus rathkii
TCGTCCAACATATATCCTAAATATTTAAACTCAGACACTTGTTCCAGCTGCTCACTATCTAACATAACTTCACCCCAAAGACTGTCCTCACTCACAACCATAAACTTACTGTTATCTACGTTTACTTTCAAACCCCTCCTTTTACACACTCTGCCAAATCTCTCTACCAATGCTTTCAAACTCTCTTCAGATTCACCACTCAAAACCAAATCATCCGCATATAATAGGTAGGGTACCCTCCACTCTTCAATTCTTTCCTAACCCCATCCATATACAAATTGAATAACCAAGGAGACATGACAAATTCCTGACTTACTCCGCTATTAATAATAAACTAATGACTTTGAACACCATTCATTCTTACACACACGCTTCACTATCCTATTACATACTTTTGATTCCATTCAGACGCCTTTCACCAACACCATATATCACTAACAAATGTCGTAGAGCTTCCCTATTAATACTATCATACTCCTGTTTAAAATCCGTAAAACCTAAATACAATTTATTCTTCTTCTCCCTCATTTTCTTAATCATTTGTTTCAATGTAAAGATCTGATCCACACATCCTCTCCACTCATAATCAGACCTTGTTCTTCACCAATCAGTCCTTCAGTCCCTCGACACACTCTTTCGACCAAAATACCAGCATATATTTTCCCTACTACACTCAATAAACTAATTCACCTATAATTTCTACAGCTCCCCCTTATCTCCCTTACCTTTATAAAAGGGTACTATTACTGCTCTCCTAAAATCCCTCGGAACTATACCCTCCATTAACGCTTTGTTACACAACTTCCAAATCCAATCAATCATCATCTCGCCTCCATTCTTGATCATTTCACCAGTAATTTCATCTATACCTGCAGATTTACCATTCTTCAAATTTCTCACTCTACTCATTACCTCCTCCTTACTAATGACCTCATCCCAAAATACCTATTCCTTCTTGCACCATCAAGCCCCCACACATTCACTATCATCTCCTCATTACTGCCAATGTTATACAGATTTTCGAAGTGTTCCTTCCACACTCCTCTCACATCCATTTCATCAGTTACGAAAGCACCATCCCTATTCATTATTTTAAGCAGATTCCTCTTATTCTCATTCTTAACCTTTCACTTCCTTCCAAAAGAGCTTCCTATTCCCTTGTAAGTCCCCATTTATCCTCCTTACAAACTGTTCATTTAGCTCATTTTTTCTCCTACGTAAGCACCTTATAGTATTTCTTTTTTCCTCCTTATATAATTCCAAACATCTTTCTTTTGAAACCTCATCACTAGCTTTTAATACTTTCAACTATGCTTCATTTTTACTTTTAACCGCTTGCATCATTTCTTCATTCCACCACTCACTGTTGACATTCTTACTTCCTACTTTAGCACATCCACACTTCCTTTGAACTGCTGACAACTGCTTCCTTCATTTGCATCCAGATTTGTTCAGGTTCAACTAGTTCACATTCAAATTTACTTGCGAGTGCTCTTTCCAGAGGTTATTCTTGTAGTTGGTTGTGCTGGAAATTTTTTAATTCTTAGGATTTTTGGAGAAAAAAAAATTAGCTTCGCACCAAAAACAAACTCAAGAAAATAATACGGTTCCAAAAAATCCTAAGAATTAAAAAATTGCCAGCACAACCAACTACAAGAATAACCTGGAAAGAAGAAGAAATCTAATTTTAGTTATAACAAAGAAACAAGTGAATATACTTAGACAACTGAAGAGGTTCCGAATGGAACGAAAGCTTTTGTTATATTTATCTCTACGTGTTATATTACATATCCAATTAATAAGAGAAAAATGTTTATCATACTTTTAAATACAGTGACTTTTATTTGAAAAATTGATTTTTAATTCAAAAACAGTAATATGTGCAATAATTAAATAAAGTTTTAATTAGTACATCGTTTGAATAATAAAACCAAGGGTGATATAAATACTTTATTACTATAAAAACTACGCAGAAAAATAGATAATCCATTAATAAAATTAAACACCCGATAACAACAGTTTTTAAAAAAACGCAAAAAAACAATTTCAAATCTACCAAAACCAATTAATAAAAAGTAATATTAAAAAAGTGCAATTACACTTCATTAAAGACTGCTTAAAAAATTTAATAATTTCGAAAACTATGATGCCGACACAATTTTAAAGAAATAGCAATTCACCGAACTCGAAAGAGAAATACTTAAGAAGGAAACTTAAAGATATTAAACAAGAGATAAACGCTGCATTCAGAAAGTGCACTTCAAATTTCCGCTGATTTCAGACCACATGGTATAACTTAAAACCGGACCAGCATCTCGGATTTACAAATCTCCTTCAAATAACACACCATAGAAAAGATTACGTAATAAATAACAAAAAGCAAATACTAAACAAAAAAACTAGATACATTATTTCGCAATAGTGTTTGGTGGAAGTTTTCTAACCCTAATATTTTAAATAACCTATCATCATACAACTTAACATATGACGAGACCATAGC
>JABUQX010061480.1:7500-29632 GCA_015478945.1 Trachelipus rathkii
GGCGATCATGTGTCAGGCTTTCCTGGTACCGTTGGACTACCCGTGCAATTGTTGTGTGCGCTACACCGAACCGTCGACCAAGCGCCTGGTACCCGTGTCCTTCGGAGTGGCATTTGTCATCTGCAAGCACTGATCTCTTGATGACAGTTAACGCACTATCCTCTCCATGTTTTATCGGAGTCGCTTTGGTACAGAATAGATCCTAACGCCATGAAACCCCCACTCAACACAGAACAGAGACAGGAATCAGTTTGTAACTATGTAACTCACCCGCAGAGAATAGTTCATCAGTGAGGGGCCATCACAGCGATAAATTTAGAAAAACATAAACCAGATCAGTAACTAGAACCTGGGAGTAGCGGGGAATATCTTATGCGTAGGGAGCGATATCAATCGACAGGAAACAAACTTCAATCCGTAACTAACAAAGCGACTCCGATAAACATGGAGAGGATACGTGCGTCAACTGTCAAAGAAATCAATGCCGGTGCCAGATAAAAACATAGCCACTGCGAGGCTAGCCGAGAGACGAATCGGGTACCAGGCGCTTGGTCCGACGGTTCGGTGAATAGGCGCAACACAACGATTGGACACGGGTAGTTCCACAACGTTACCCGCCTGTAGGAAGGCCCTGACACAGTGATCGCCGAGCGAAATCAGATAGGCCCAGGCAACAAGAACGAAGCGCACATGGAAAGACAAAGTTTATACGAGTCTATGCCGGTCGCTTACGACACGTTGAGAGCGCCGACATACAACGGCATAGTGATCATCTGCGAGGTGACACGGCTGTTGATGGTACACGGCACCAGGGATGAGTGAACCTAATATAAAGTGCAGTCGACGCCTGCGGAACAGTCAATTCCATCGAGGACTACCGGCAAGGCGGCTGCCAAGGAGGTCCACACGCAATTTACCACGCAATGCGAAGGGCGCGAAATGGCATTGTGGCCAAGCGATAGTAACCGTATCTCATTGGACGGTCGATCAGAGATCTCTTATGGTGGGACAAAGGTGCCCATTGACGGGCGAGAGACGTGTAATCCTGCACACGCTCGGTCAGGCAGTGGCTAAGAAGTAGCTACCGCACGACGACAGAGGAAGTCCGCGCAATGGCAATGCTGGACCCCTGGCAGAGTGCCACCAGATTGGTATCTGGTCGGTTGTGCGAGGAAGTGCGTTATCAAGAGCCTACGGAGTTGTACATCGTTAGAATGGAGGAACTTTACAGCTCTATATGGTATCTTATTAAGAGCCGAGTGCGGCCTCACCACCCGGCATATACGATCTGTTACATCTGAACTATTTTGCGAGTCCAAATCAGCTGAGACAATAGCAAGAGAGCGCACAGAAGCCAAATGTGTGAACGACTACCCATTAGACGGGTTCAAATACGCGTGTTTGCCAGCATAGAGGTCAGGACCTCAAACCCAATCGAAACATTTGTGGATCATCCTAAACGCGAATTCATTTGAAACCCCCTCCACGAACCTCCTCCGGACCTGCGACAGTCCAATTGCACAACGTATGGGAATCAAATCATTGTCCAAGACAATCGCTCCACTTAATCGAGAAGCAGCCAGGAACAAGGGTCAAGAGCAGTCGCATCCGTGCCCAGAGGCGTCAAACACAGTATTGAGACAGGCCCAAACTACTCCCCGCGCCGTCGCCGTAACGGAACGAACATCGTCGTTTGCGAGCCGATTCTCCGACCGCTACTACAGACCCTTTGGCTGCACCCTTAGCCACTCATCAGCTCAATTGCATACCTTACGTTCTGGGGAGAATCCACCATGTGTATTGCCATTCGTCCAGTAAAAGTGTGTAAATCCGACGAATCTAAAGCCTTTTCTGATACCTTACGCTTCCGCCAACGTAACCCTTGTGGAGCGTTAATTTGTGAAAGAAGTTTGTATATAATTAATATTATAAGGTGTATATTACCTAATATATATTACTACGTAAATAGCGTAGATGATATATATACGTGAGTTATATACAAATAATAAATAGTTATTGAGAAGTAAAATAGAATAATATATATAGCATAAGTAACTATATATATATATATAATATAAAGATATACTATATATATTATATGATATATATATATAAAAAGTATTTATATATATTTGGTTTTATTAATCAAACGATGTACTAATTAAAAACTGCTTTATTTAATTATTGCACATTTAAAACTATTTTGAATTAAAAAACCCCCCCCCCCTCAAATTTTTCAAATAAAAGTCACATGTAATTTAATAAGTATGGAATAAACATTCTCTCTTATTAATGTGGATTGTATATATAAACACATAGAATAAATATCAACAAAATTGTCGTTCCATTCGAGACCTCTTCAGTTGTCTTAGTATATTCAGGTGTTTCTTTCAGGAATAATATTAGATTCTTCTTCTTTTTCTCCAGGTTATTCTTGTAGTTGGTTGTGCTGGCCATTTTTAATTCTAGATTTTTGTGAACTGATATAGTTTTCTTGAGTTTGGGTTTTTGGTGAGAAGCCAAATCTGCTTTCAAACCCTTCTGAATTACTGCATCGCTTTTTATGGGACACCAATATATATAATATATAATATATATAAATATATATATATTATATATATATATATATATATAATATATATATATATATTATATATATTATAGCTAGTATACTAAGTATACTTATCATACCGTGATGATATATAAGTATAAGTAGTAATAGTATAATATATTATTCCACGTAAGATATTACATAGATACCTATGTCTATAATATGATCAGGTAATATATATATTATATATTATATTAGTTATATATAATTATAATATATTACATAACTATATAGAGTAATATTATTATTTATATATATATATATTATATTATAATGTTATTAATATCATTATTATTACATATTTATATATATATATATATTATCATTATTATATATATATTTTTATATTATATATATATATTATATACTATTATCATATCTATATATATATATAATATTATATTATATATTATATTAATTTTTTATTATATAGTATATTTATATATATATCATACTATATTATATTTATATATCTACTTTATTTTATATCTCTATATATATAATATTATATTAATTATATATATTATATATATTTTATATTATATATATATATAATATATTATTAATATATAATAAATATATATATATATATATATAAATATATTAAGAAATTAAATATATAATATGATTAAGTATTATAATTAAAATTAATAATATAATATATATAATAGTATAATATATTAGTTTATTATAATATAATATTTAATATTATTATTCTCGGACATACTATCTTATTGGGAAGCGTATAATTTTGTTATTATTAATAATGAATAAGAGAACAACTATAACAATTCTAGAATATTCATATTACAATGACTTTATTCAAACGAGCTTCAGCTACAACCTTGCCACCAAATTACCATTAAAAAAGCACTAAAATAATAAATAGCAATAATACAAAACACCAATAATATCTAAAATAGAGTAGATGAGCCAATTAATAAACAAAAAATAATTAATACTTAAAATATATAAATATAAACAAATAAAATAAATATATACAAATGGGTATTATATATTAATATATAATACTCTATATTCTCATAGAAAATACTGAATAACATTAAGCCCATATTATATAGAATATATTATATATATATATATATATATAATATTAAAAATTCTCGAATGTAAAGATAAATGGAGTCAAAAGCATTTTAGATTCTACTTTATTCATATATAGTTTATAAGTATATCTGAGCATCATTTTCTTTGTAAGTGTATGAGCATGAAAGGTTCTGAAAAATCACTCTAGAGAGTCTGATAGGTCACTAGCATTACAACGATATATAAACTAGGATAATCACTAACTAATTAAATTTCCGTACGTAATAAATGATAATAGAATAGATTTATATAAATCTATAATCAATAGATATTTAATATCTATTATAAAATGGGAAATATCAGTCATAATAAATAAAGGATATTATATATATATCATATAATAGATTATAATATTAAATTACTATTACTATATATAAATACGCCAGTAACACACCAAATACAATAAAAACCCACTAAGAGCACAACAAACTTAAACAATTACAAGTAAAACGGCATTATTATCATTTGAAGTATATTAGGATTTATTGGAGTATGGTTGATTAATGTAGAATATTTGTGGTGTATAGTATTGCTTACCACATACTTCTCTCATTCCTTTTTTTAAAGTGTTAAAATAAGAAAAACCGTCCAATCTGTCATATTCGTGAATGGAGTTCATAATCGAGTCCAGGTGTGAGAGTTTTTCTGAAGAATTTTTTTTCACCTAGAGAATCGCTGAAAAATGTGTTTGCGAAGCTTGTAGAGAGGACATTGTGTCTCGCATATGTGAATTTAGAGAAACATCAATTATTATATGCAGATACATTGTTGTCACTATCTTGACTTATATCCTTTTTCTCTTCGTAAGGTTCTTTGGTGAATATTATGTAACTTAATGGGCTGCATAGAATCTGAATGCTTTAATTGTGTGTTTGTTAGATTTTGATCTGTGTGTTACTTAATGAATGAAGGTTTTGGTTGTCAAAGGTTCCTTCCTAAGTTGTATCGTTGTGTATGTATTTTCTTCTGTACTAAAGAAGTCATATCTTGCTGTCCATCTCGCAATGTTAGGTTTTGGGCATTAGGTGTGCAGAAGCTATGGTATAATGCATTGTGGGGCACTGGTAGGGTTGGGGTAAGATTTAGGAGATGGAATTAAGACTTTTTTTTAAAGGTTATGGCTATTGAGGTGGATAGAGTTGTGTAATGTTTTTTTTGGAGTATGTATTTTTTATGAACTGTTGGATTTGTTATGTTTGAATAGGCGAGATAGGAGTGTTTGTTGGTTATGTTTTGTTGTGATATGTGTTTATGTGGTGGCGCAGTATTGCTTTTAAGCTTTTCTGTGACTTTGTTTAATTAAAATGGTTGGAATATTGGTAAGTTTCTGCAAATGTGGTTCTGATGTAATTGGTTTCTTTTTTTTAAATTTGAACATATTTTAAAAGCTCTGGTGTCTAGAAGTGAGTGTGGAATTGTTTTATAGTTGGGGAAATGTGATGAAGACTGTACGTATGTTGGGTTGGCTGTGGGTTTTCGGTACACAAAGAAGTTTAAATGGAATGAATTTTGCCAGGAATGATTTTAATGTATCTAGGAAGGGTATGGATGAGTTGGTGGGTGTTCCTAAGCATGTATTGTTTGGGGGTGTAATATATCTGTTATTTTTGTAGAATGGTTGTTTAGGAATCATATGTTATTTGGTAACAGGAAATACAAAAATAAAATCATCAGAAAAAAAATAATACATAACGGGGCCAGTTGGCATTTTCTAAAATCTGGAAGAGGAGAATGTGGTCAATGTTCCTGTTAATTTTCATAATAATATATTAATATATATATATAATAATATAATTATGATATATATATATATAATATATAATATATATATTAATAATATATATATATAATATACTATATATAGTACATATATAATTATACATTATATATAACTATATATATATTAAAATATATAATATAATATATTATTATTAATAGATAATATATATTATTAATATTATATATTAATATATCTTATAATATTATAGATATAATATTATAATTATATATAATTATATATATATTATATATATATTATATATATATATATATATATAATATATTATAATATATTATATTATATATAAATATATCTTATATATATATATATACTAATATATACTATATATATATATATATATTATTATATATAATATATATATTAATAATTATATTAATATTAATATTATATTATAATATATATAATTATATATATATATTATATATATAATATATATTATATATATAATATATATAATATATTATATATATTTTATATATTATATAATATAAATATTATTATATTATTATTTAATAATATGATATAATATCATTATAAATATTATAATCAATAATATATAATATAATATATAATACTATATATTATATTTATATAATATATTATATATATTAATATTAATAATTATTATATATATATATATATATCATAATCATTATCATTTGGAATACTATATTAATATTAATATAATATAATATCATTAAAATATAATATATATATATATATATTATATATATTATATATTAATTATATTAATATTATAATATATATATTAATATATATATATATATATACTATTATTATATAAATACTATTATATATATTAAATATAATAATATATTAATTATATACTATATTATATAATATATTATATATATATATATAATATATAATTTATATTTATATTACTATATATTATATATTATTAATATATTATATATATTATATATAATATATATTAATATATTATATATATATTATATAATATAATATATATCATATATATCAATATATATATATATATATAATATAATATATATATTAACATATAATATATTATATATATATATATATATATATATATAATATTATAATATAATTTATATATATTAATATAATATATATATATATTATAATATTATCACTAATATTATATATAATATTATATATAATATATAATAGTAATATATAATAATATATATATATATTAATATAACAATATATATACTATAATATATATATAATATAAATATATATAATACCTTTGCTCAAAGGATATGAGGGACAAAGGGAACCCACATGCTGAGAGATCCTTCTTTTTTGTGTAAGATAGGATAATGTCTGGAAATAGAATAAATTAACTTATCAGAGTGATTAAATTTGTATTATATCTATATAGAATGAGGATATAGAGGAAATATGATTTCCGAGAGTTTTGTTCAATACGAGCCACAATTGTATACTCATTACTAGCGAGATGAACAATGTTCAAGTCTACGTGGTAACTGGGATAGTTGTAATATTATTATATCCACACACAACATACATACAATCCTCGTAGTGTGCAAGGATTTTGAGATATAGTTGGATTTTCTCTTCTTTGGTACCTACTCAGTGAATGTCTACCTTAAGATTGCCTATGCTTTGTGTTTCGTGAGCGCAATAATGTTATACTGTATTAAGTTTGCTGTTAACTCAGTGTTTAAGAGCCTCAAGCGAAAGTTGAGTTAATTTAGGTGCAGTTGTGTTAAGAATTATATAATAGGACGTGTTAGTAGTGTGATTACAGTTCCATGGATCTTCGTGCGCGTAATAATAACCGTCTAAATAATGGCGCTAAGATTGGAAAGTTATGTAAGCCATTTAGTGTGTTTGAATAGGTGGGGTTTCTTTTACAGACACTGGATTTGTTAGTTTTTGTGTAAGAAGGATGAGAAGTTGTTTATCGGTTGTTGTGTAAGTCCGTATTACGTATATTGTTGTCAAGACAGTATAGGAGTTACATTGTCAATTATAGTCCATTGTTGTATTTAAGAAATTACTATTTTTTGTCCTGTTGCCTCTGATCGTTGTTATAACTTATAGTCCTCTGTTACTCCTTTACTATATTTTGTATGATCGGTACTATAATTTTAATGGGTGAGTAACCTTACCTTTGTTTTGTAGATATAATATTGTTAGTAATGAAACAAAACCAACTTTGAGAATATCTGTTATGCCTTGAGTTATCATTTTAATTTTTTCGTACGTGACACACATATTTGATAATCGTTATAAATTGTTCGAATTATAAAAATAACCTTTTCTGATCTAAATGATTCGGGAATAGTCATAACATTAATTGATCCACGACAATTATGGATATGTATTCGTATGAAATTGTCTATGTAAAATATACTGGTAAAACTTTACAGCAAAACACTATTGCGAACACTATTGTATCCTAGTTTTTCTGTTCGCGAATAGTTCAAACACCTTGTTCAAAATGCTACTATTTACGTAATCTTTTTCTTGGTATTCTGGATAAGTAGATTTGTAAATCCACAGATTCTTCTCAAGTTTATAACCCATTCCGTTCCCTTGTATAATAATACGCGAGGAAAATTGTTCCTTGAAGCTCGATTTTCGTGTGAATGCAGAGGTGTTGACTCGCTTGTTCTCATGTATCGCCGTAATGATTCCTTCTTAAGTAACTGGTATGTCTCCTTAGTATCGAGTCAGGTGACCATTGCTTATTCCTTTTTAAAATTGTGTCCGGCACTTACCCAGCTTTTTACTGTAATTATATTAAATAAGGAATTTTTATTATAAGCTAGTCTTTAACTGAAGGTTGATTTAATGTCACTGTGTGTACAGTACTGTCACCCTGTATAATGTATATTGTGTTGTGGTGTCTAAATATATGTTAGAGAGACGAATTAAAGTTTTTTAATTTCTAGAATACATCGTTTCCGTTTTTTTAAGAAACATGATTAGTGAGTTCGGTTTTAATTTTATCTTAACGGATATTTCTACTCTTTTCTCTGCAGTAGTTTATTATATATGTAATAAAGTAAGTATATATTCAACGCCTGGTTTTTATTTATTTCAACGAGAATCCACTAAAAAGATAGAGAGAACTTCGTATTTAAAATTACATTTCGCCACATATTTACATGAGTTTTTGAATTAAAAAATAAAAATTTTTCAAAATAAAAGAGTCACTGTATTTTAAAAGTATGATAAATCAGAATATTCTTGTATCTCCTATCGTTATTACTGGTTGGCATCATGTCACACACTTACAACACACGTCACGATATACCTCCGAGTTTACCTATTTACCAATCCAATGCTTTCTTTCTTCTATATTCGTGTAATATCCGTCTCTGTACAAGTTGTTTGTCTTAGTCATGATGACCGGCGCCTGTATTCTCCTTTCTTATCCTTTACTGAGCTTACTACACATCGAGTTTATCACGATTAGTGCTATCTTTACACTTCCACGTTCATATTTCACTTTGGTATCCTTTTCGCATTGTGTTCTGCAAATTTTTTTTCTAATCCTTTATGAATATTCCTTGTGTTATGAATGTCCTCGTATAGAGTTCTCTCTGAGCATTTGTTGCTTGCTTCGTGTGCAAGTCTAATTTCTTTTCTCCATAAAACTCCCTAAGAACTCTTAAAAAATTTCCACAGCTAACACAACCACTACAAGTAAATTAACTTCTGGAAAAAGTTGACAGCGCTTTATTAAACATTTATGATTGGTTTCCTATATTGAACCTGAAATATTCTGGAATGCAAATAATGGAAGCAGTTTGTCAGCAGTTCAAAAAGAGTACCTATGTTCCCGACCTGTCTTATAATGGAGCACAGTATCAAGTTCAATCAGTTTGAGTGGTGGAATGAAAAATGATCCATATTGCCAAGCTGGATATATAAAGTTAAAAATGATTAAGTATAGTTATGTCAACCAGGTATTTTAAAATAGGACGTAGTGATTGATCCCTATCAGTTTCTACCCACAGAACACATTAAAGTGCCTTGTGGATATCTATATTAGGTAGGTAAACACAAGTACAGATTAGGTGCTTACGTAGAAGAAAATGAGTTAAATGTACAGTTCTGTTAGGAGGATGAATGGGGCACTATTTACAAGGGAATGTATAGCACTGCTTTTGGAAAAGAAGTGAAAGGTTAAAATGAAGAATAAAGAGGAACTACTAGACTTAATAACCCCTAGATGAATAGGATGGTTTGTCTTCCTCGTAACTGATGAAATGCATTTGAGGGGAGTGTTGGAAGAACACTTCGAGAAATCTGTTATAAACTGTTTTAAGATGAGATGATTGGTGAATGGTAGTGTCTTGATTGGTTGTCGAATGATAGGAATGAGCTATTTTTGGGTTTTCAGGTCTTTATATACTGATGATGGTACCGAGTAATGAGAAATTTTGAAAGAATGTAAATTTTTGGTATTAATGTATTAAATTATTGTGAAATGATTCAAGATATGGCGAGATGACCATGTGAGGTGGATTGGAAGTGTAAGTAACTAAAGCGTTAATGGAGGGTAATGAGTTCCGACTGATTTTAGGAGAGAGGCAGTAATAGTACCCTTTAATAAAAAGGTAAGGGAGTATAAGTCCACTGTAGAAATTATAAGATTAATTAGTTTATGAGCTGTGAAGTAGGGATAAAAATATAGTGCTGCGTATATTTGTCGAAAGAGTGCGTCGAGTGAGGGACTGAAGACTATATTGGTGGAAGAACAAGGTCTTTTATGAATTGGAGAGGAATTGTGTGGATCAGATCTTAAGCATTGAAATAAGATTAAGTTAGATGAGGGACAAGAAGAAGAAATTTGTATTTAGGTTTTACGGAGTTGCAATAGGCGTATGATAGTAATAATACGGAAACTCTACGAACCATTTGTTGATGATATATGGTGTTGTGGATAGCGTCTGAATGGATATACAAAGTATAAATAAGATAGTGAAGCGTTAAGTAAAAGAAGTGTAGTTTCACAAGTCAAAGAGTTTAAATTAAATAGCGGAGTACTAGGTATCATATGGGTGGTGCTGTGAAGAGTATCAAGGAATTTGATCATGTTCCTTCGTAATATATCAATTTGATATATGATGGTTTTATAGAAAGAATTAGAGGTGGGAGTGGCAGGACACGGTGTTTAGAATGATGGAGATGGAAGAAGTGGAAGGTACCTTACCTACCATTATTAATATGCGGATGAATATGATTTTGAGTGAGTGAAGTCTGAATAGAGTTTGAAATCCACCCTGATACGCATGGTAAGATGATTTTGCAAAGAGTTGTGTAGGAGGTGATTTTGCCAATAGCTAAACACTAACCCAGTATACGCTCTTTATTCCCGGTTGCTTGCCACTGGGTGTCAGGATCAGTCTTTTGGTGGTCGAATCGTTTTTATGTAGGTATCAGAATAGAATGAGATGAAAAGGCAAAAAAGTTGTTATTAGGTTTTAGCGCCTGTGGATACGTCATTTTGTGTAAAATATTTAACCGAAGAAAAAGGTTATGAAGTTCATAGCATTATTGTAATACCGAAAGCGGTTTTTTAGTGTGATATATCGTACAGAATGAATAGGTTGGTGCAGTATAAATTTCGTGAGTGGTGAATAGGAACTAGAGCCTCTACTTGCCGACGAGCATAGAAGTCTACATTATGGTGTAGTCTGTTACCTAGTAATAATGTATATATGATGAGAGACAACAGTGCTGTAGCGAATAAGCCTAGAGTGGTATAATTTTTAGAATGATTCAGATAAGTGTTCAGATGTCTAATTACTTATGTGAGAGCGAGGTTATTTGAGAGATGATATAATTGATAGACAGATGCGAGTAATGACGCTTATATAGATGCTCTCATTTTAGTCGCGTCGCGTTGCGTAAGATATATCGATTTATAGACATAGTTATTTATATAGACTTAATGTTCCGCACGATGGCTTTTGTGTCTAATATCGTCGCAAGCCGGTCTCGGTAACGAGTCAGGCGTTTTGGTGTTAAATATTATGCGCTCCGGGTATAGAAATTGGATGAGTGTTGTAGTGCCAATCGCATCCGTGAACTGGTTAGACCGAAGGAACAGTGGTAGCGGAGTCACGAAAAGGAATGCTGAGAAAGAGAAGATTTTCCGGCTGATTGCAAGAGAGGAATGTGAAACATAAATAGGTAGTGAATGTCGCGGTGGGATATATGGTGTCGGTAAGGTGGTATGGGACTTTGTGCTCTACCATTCGATCCAATCGGCATGTATATCTTCCCCCTTCAACCTAAACTGTGTGAGAGGCGAGAATGCAATTGCTAGGTCCGTACGCAGTGCCGTGAAGCTCTAGGGGAATTTCGCTGACTTGTGAGCTACGAAGTTCTCACTATACGGTAATACATCATCGAGGGCGGTAAGCTGGGCTTAGTCTTTAGACTATTTTCATATTCTCTCTACTATTCTTTTTTCCGGTAAACATATCATCGCACCTTCACCATGACCCCAAAAGAAGGTAAAATGATATAAAGTCTATTATACTATTATACTACATAAATATAGAACTTATCTATTTATCACTATCATAACAGCTACTTAACCTTGTATTATATCGTCTATCGATATCTGATTTAGAGGGTGACATTTATATTTTATAGATTATTCACATTATATTACAGGTGCTATATAAACTAATTACTTAGATTACTAATCAGTTAAACGTGGCTAGTTATATTCTATATTATATACTATATGACTAATACAATTGTATGAATAATTGGTTTATATTAATTTATATTATATTTACTTATTTATATATGATTATTATTATATAAAATAAAATATAGGTATAGTATAATTTATATTATATGAGACCAAATATAGAAGCAAGTTGGTGATGGCGAAATCCCCCTGGAAAGAATAACCTCTTTTTTTGCTGATTTTCAACCACTTCAAATATCAGTCACACCAATTCTATTATAATTTTTAATGATTATTAAATAAATCACTGAACAGATCAACTGTACTATATTGCTATATTATATATAGTGGCTATTTATAAGTTGGGTTGACTCCAGGAGCGTGAAAATCAAAATAATTAATGTTCGTTATCTTAGATTAATTTTAAGAAAACCGTCAAACTTATGGCTTACCTAGCCTTGAATTGACCTAGCACTTAAACTAACCTAACCTAACCTAAACCTAACCAAACTTAACCCTAATATATTAACACTAACCTAAATTAACGGAGTCAACCACTTATAAATGTGTCCTATATAATATATATATATATATATAATATAATATATTACATATAAATATATATATATATAAATATAATATAGTATTATATAAAATAATATATATATTTAATTATATAATATATATAAATATTATATATATAAATAGAATACTATATATTTAAATATATAATATATATATATAATAATATATATATATAATTATATATATATATATATATATATATTAAATATAATATATATGACGTGAGGATACAAACGTAGAATCTTTTAAATTAGCGTAATAAATAAAAGTCATATTTGGGTGTGTGAAAAGTATTAGATACCTTACACTCATTTCCTATCAGACTTTGCAAAATGTCATATGAAAATTGACATATCAATCATAAAATTCAAAATTCTTTTTTATATAAAAAAATTGATTATAATCGTCATTATAAAATTTTAAGTCTTAATTTTCTTTGCAATCTACTAGAACTATTTCAAACTGGCTTTCTAATACTTGACACTTTATTCTTCAAGGACTCATTCTCTATATATACAAGATTAAACACAAGCTTTCAGACATACCACCATCAACAAACCACCTTCAAACAGTAACTGTTATTCTTCATTTAGTCCTCTAACACACCTGACATTCACATGGAATCTGTTGCATCTCTCCCGCTGAGAAGTGGGGGGGAGTCTTTTAACTGTTATTCCAACCCCGATACTTTGCTGACTTGTAGCAAGAATGTTGCACAGGAATAGTTCACCGAGACATATGAAAGAAAAATTACAACACGGTTGAGGTTTGCAAATTGCCTCGTACATAGAGCACACTCACTAAGGAGCATACATTGCAAATGTTATACATACCGTCCCTTATACTTGTAAAGTTTTTCACACCAGAATCTGGTAGACCTTGGAGACGAGAACATGGAGATAGTTTAATAAACACTTGTTTAAACTAAGTTAGAATGCTCATCCCCATTTCTTACATTCTACTCTACAACATTGTTTCGATGTTGCAAACTGCTTACAAAAATCGGGGAACAACTGAAGAGGTTGATTCTAATCAACGAAATATAAACTGAAACTAGTATAATATATATCACACTTCTAATCATAATTTCTTTTTTGTTCTCGAATAATTATTCATGATCGAGTCTCTACTCTTTTCTTACGCCAAAAGAGACATAAATATTTCTGATTTTCTCCATAATTCTCTTCTTAAATGCCATGTATGAGTTAAATTATTCTTTTCTTTTTCTGATCCGGAGAGTGTGTAAGACAAGCTATATGAAGATTTTTACATTAAATCTATATTTCTACTACTAGTTCTAACCATCAGTTAGTATGTAGCATGTTATTAGTTTTATCTTTACCACTCGCATATGGCCCAATTATATTTTTAGCCTAAGCTTACAACATTATATGCTGATTCGTACTAAAATATTTTTCATCTTTCAAATTTTGAGGAAGGAACAGTATTTCTATTACGGAAGATTTCGTTAATCGAGTTTCCAATGAATTAAGAACTTATCAATCATTGCAAGTTTTTCCAATGTATTATGTCAATAGTCATTGGTCGCTAGAAAACATTAGTATCTAATAGACCTCCAAAGGTAGAATTTGTTATATTTTGACCATACAAGCAGCTTACTAGCACGACCCCGCTTCCGAGCTGTATATGGGGACCTATAGCTGCTATAAAGGGTAGGTGTCTTTAATTTCTGTCAGTTCGGAATATTATTTCTTCTCAATCATTTCAGGTTTTCTTGCATGCATCTTTCCCCAACGAGATTAAAAAGTCTTGGAGTGGAAAGACTCTACCTGTGGCATCAATGCGCTGTAGGATGATACCTCGCGGTCGTTGTATGACAAGTGCCTAGTAGCCGACACACACTCTCGAATAAATGAGAAGTGTAATTAGCTTCTCTATCCGTGACCAGATTGTAAGGCACTCTAGTATGAGGAAAGATTTCATTTACCAGTACTTTTACTACGGTTTCTTATATATTTGTCCTAATATCTTAAGTATGAATGCCCAAACATAATGCGAAAATCTATCAACCAGGGTGAACAAGTACTCATAATCACACGCCAGGGGGCAAACTGACCTATATATCTGGCCATTCATTGTCTAAAACTATAACCGACTTAAATCCGAAAATAAAAATTTCCCCTGTAAAATCGGGTTATTTTTCTTCCACTTTTCCTGAGCTCAACTTGACACGAAGTGTACCATGATCTGAAGCAATCCCGATGCTTTACTCTTGTATCGCATGCTTTTGTAAAAAAAGTCCGCTTTCCGACTTTTATGTGAATTACAGTGCGGTTTACCTGAGAGATCTCCTGAAGGTGGCATCTTAATTTTAATCACTCTCATCTGAATACTCCTCATTTGTAGGTGAATATCTCTTTCTGTGCAAATTTAATGATATATAACATATACGTGCCCGAATTTGAATGCGCCGTCCTCTCTCTTTCTCTAGAGTGACACGCAACATTTCCATTCTTTTTTTTTTCGCCCTCACTATTGCTTCTTTCCCTTATCAAGTAAGAGGCTCTCTTAGTTTTACTAATTGAGCGAGATAGTTTGTATCACTTATGATACTGATTTGTGAGTTTTAATTCAATACATCATCAACTAATATATTATCTTTATTTAGAATATCTTTTTCAATGCCAGATTGCTTTTTGTAACTAAATTTCTAACTAGTTTTTTAATCACTATTGATCTCGATTGTCGCCATCTATCAAGCCGCAAATTCTAATCGAGTTTGTGTACATTTTGTTCCATTCCGTACTCTTCACATATACATTATAGAACTATTTCTAAGGCAAGCCTACGCGAGCGAGCGGGTAACCGTATTTTTCCTTCAATGGTTTTCGTATGGAGCGTCTACGAGGACCAGAAATCCGTTTGGAAATTTTATTCCGCACGCGCGAGACAACTCGTATACCCTAATCCTTGAGGAAATGTAAGTACGCATGATTTAATAAAAGTGGAACTGAGCGTCTCAATGTGCGCTTTTCGTGATGTGTGTATGCTTGATAGAGGCGGCGTAAATTCTGTCCGTATATACACACTATTACCCTTTCTGCTTGAACCGATACACCTCAATCAATATCATCGTTTGGGCCGATCATTCCAAAATAGAATTTAAATCCTACTTTAGGTTTCATTCATTTCGAGGAATGTCTGCCGAAACCTGATGTTATAAAAGCGTTTGTTGCCCAGGGAGACCATAATCCTCACTCTCTTAAATTGTATAATTTGGCGAGAGCTGCTTAATGGCTGAGATATTTCTGAAGAGCCCCTCCGCATTGTTCGTTACTTAATGGGTTGCAAGCTTGTCAGTGCATGCATTTTTCTATTTGCAAATTGACTCATTTCTACAAGCCAGAGTAAGCCGACAAGGTTATTTTTGGTAGTAATTAAATTCCATGATACTTTAAATATCTAATCAAAATTTAAACTGCCGTATCTCCTGAACATTTTGATTTTGAATGAATTTAGCCCGATATACCTAGTTGTAATCGTTCTTTAGAATATGTGTATTGCAATTTTTCTAAATCAACGAGATGGGATAGACTATTTAAGTAGGAACTTTGTTCAAGCACACCAGCAATTTATTTCACATTAATTATATTTTTAGTCATTTGGTAGAGGCGAAAACACTGCCAAGATGAAAAATGCGAGTTAGACCAGCGCTTCTTCTTGTAATCGATCGAGACAAATATTGACACTCTGCAATGGATACCTGGTGTGGCGAGCGCACGATGGTCCTGTTTGATCAAATACCCGCGACATACTAGGAATACGTCATGTTGAGCTATTTTTGATCCTGGCTTGTTGTTAATCACATTTTTAAAAGCTTTTCTCATCAGCATTCATTCATGAATGACCCTCCTTTCTCGAATAAGGTTTTCCCGCGCAGATATAAAGATTTAAGGGGCTATTATAAAAAATCCCACAGAACTAGAGTATTGCGTGAGAAACCCAAGTCTTCCTAGAAAGGCTCTCAAGTCTCTTAACATTCTAGACCTTCTCGTAACCTCTAATCATTGTCCTTAATCTTTTCCCATAATTAGGACCACCAAGCCCTTCTGCGTGATGGTATAACCTAAATGAATTGAACGTCTGTTGCCCCTATTTTACAATTTAGTGGTGTAGCTAATATGTATACGATGCCGTAGCCTTTTTAAACACCTCTTTCAAGGACAATGCATTGTGTCTTCTTCCGGTCTTGTATGGTGCACCCAAGAATACGAGTCACATATAAACTTGCGTGTTATTAGATTTCCTGGAGGGATGTTTACAAACCTGAAAAGAAAGGTGAGATGATTAAATATCCCATAGTACCGACAGTGTAACTGAAGCTGTTCTCAAGATAGCTTGTAAGGGTAAAGTATTGTTAAGTTATTCCTGTTATCTAATGGAAATCCCATAGTATGCTGTTCATAACAATGTTGCTACTGTTGATACCAGTGCGATGTTTTTAATATTGCATCTGCTAAGGGAACTGTGCATCGAAGACCCAATTCATGCGGCCCTCGCGTGAATTCCGAAAATCGGAATATACAACATTGCGATAGTTGACTTTTGTTCCAAAAATAGACACAAGAAAGCCCAGGCTCAAGGGCGTTCTTAATAGAACCCCTGTTGCACACCTCAAATGGTTAAATGACTGCCCTTGTTGGATTATATAACTATGAGGATTCCCTCTTGGTCTCACTATGCTAAGGGGGCCTGCGTGATGGTGCTTTTTAAGGAACAATTTAGCTAATTCTTTCAAGAACCAATTAAAAAGGTTATTTCAGTTATAGGACTGCACTGTTTTTCATTAATCCGTGAGACCTACCATAACTTTATGATTAAAATGCACTGAGCTTACGCAGTCTGTTAATAAACAATTTATAATCTGCAATATTTTAATCCATCCACACAGCTTTTATTTATGATTCTCTTTATATAATGACTATTCTTCTGTGAACATAGATGATTAGAATATATCCATTCTTTATTAATTTCTAAATGTTAATAAAGCCTATACAGTATTATTAAATATTAGTACTTAGTAGGACATGCGAGCCATAGGAGAGGTTGATGTTGCGCAAAGAGCATATGGTCCTCTGGACCAATCCTTACACTGCAGCTACAAATATTCCCAAAAATTATGAATATCAAAGTGTAACCATATGTTCAACGTATTTATCCTATATGAGTGGAATCATCTATATATATCCATCCTTTACAACATTCACTATCTATAATTGAGAGTTTCAACAACGTATTCATAAGGAAATCACGGAACCCCAAGTAAGTTCTTAAACCTGTAAATGCGGCATGTAATAATCATCAACAATTTTCATCTCTATGTTTTCAATATATATCAAACCTTCGATAGTTTCTTTACATACTAAATAAATTTTAAGTATTATTAGCAGCAAGCATATGACCTATGGGGCACTCCTCGTCCTTGCATATGCATCAACACTTGCAAGATCCCTAAATAACTAAGAAACCTAGCCAATAATTAAGTCTCCTCTATTATAATAATATATCATAACACAAATATGTTTAGATACTGAGGGTAGCCTCACACGATGCGTTTCACCCTTTCCGAAAAGTCGCAGCCAGTACAAAAATTACTGTCATACCTGTGCACATGCAATTTCTATTGTGAACACTATTTAAGTAGACCCGATCTTGAGGTTAGATTCTGATTTCTCAATAAGCTTTAGCCTTGTCCGTAATCTATTGATAATTAAATTTATGGACATGAATTCATACTTAAAGAAGATGACACTACTGCGATAGCTCTGTACAGCAACTAGACTAAATCTTTTATTTGTACGATTACGCCCACTTATTTACTTGTCCAGACATTCATAACGTTTCCTCTCTTACATATACTATTGTCTATATAAATGTGATTTTGATCTTTGCCCTCATTTAATTCTTTTTTTGTAGCTGAATTATGTAGTAAAATCCGTGTGTAAATATTTTCAACACTATTTTATATACACTGAAATGCTTTTGATACCACTTTAAATTTGAAACTTATTGCTTTATATTCTTCATTTCTGTTTTCAATAATTATTGTCTTTGATATTTATTTGTATATATATATTATAATTTATTTTTTTTTTTTTTTTTTTTGTTATTTTTTCTAATATTTTTTTAATTTTTGTTTTAATTTATATGTTTTTTTTTTTATGTATATGTATTATGTATTATTATTATTCATTATATATTATATTATTATGATTACTCTAATCATTTTAATTAAAAGTAATTGAATTCCTAATTATAATTATTATATTATCCTATTATATAATGTTTTTCATTATTATTATTAATCATTATTTATAATTATCATTATTATCCTCATTATTATCACTAGAGAGTTATGATACTTTATTATTATCTATATTTCAGTCTTCTTCATTATGGAACAGTTATTAATTATTATTATTGAATGTATTATTATTAAGTATTATTATTAAATTCATTATTATTATTTATTTATTTAAATTAGTAGGTTAAGTGAAGATGTAAAGTAGTCAGTAGTACGTAAGTATTAGGTATATGTTAGAAGTATTGAGTAGATCTATAGTATTGCTGTATTAAATGTAGCGAGTCTAGTGATTGGCTCTTAAATTAAGAATAAAGGTATTTATGATTGTCCTGTTTCATTGCTTATATTTCTCCTTCAATCGCGTTTCAAGTTGAGCACAATCAAATATAATGTTTTTCTAATTACACTTACTAATCTTATAAATCTAATTTAATTATACTACTTCTACTTTCGGGATCTAGAGACTACACCTTGAATTCTTAGTTAGAGAGTAGAGATATCAAAAATTACTCTTACGATTGCTCTACCAGTGTAACAGTATGAAGAGACAGGTGCATGCGCGCTTTATTAGCCACACAGAATCTGATCCTGTCCGCCCGGTGTTTTGTATGGTTTGGTTGGCATTTAACATTCCCTGCAGCTAAATACGTATGCCGCAGATCCAGAGGTGACAGGTCCTGCGAAATGCGAGCGAGTGATCTAGCTATCTTTCGGAGAGAAGCGTGCTCATGATTCCGAGCATAATAGCAAATTATCGTTGTAAATTTCAAACAGATGGAATATATGACGATAGTGTGAGACACTATAGACTTTGTACGCACTAGAAACTCCCCTCCTCTGGATACAAATTGCCTTATTGTCTCTTCGTGTGCGGTTGGCTTCTTTCAATTATCGACAACACCAACCATAGATACGTATTCTCACCATCTCTTTTATGGATCTAGCATTTAATTTACTCAAAGCTGAGCTATGAAGTAATTTTGACATGATTGCTGAGAGTGGTGAGGTTTGCGAAATGCTTGTGGGCGTCCTCTCAGTATGAAAGTGACTCGAGATCTAGTTATTTAGGGAGTCAGAGTCTAGAAAATCTATTTCCTTTCCTCGCATAGATTTTAACCTTGTTTCCAGTAAATGTTCGTTTGTGGCCGGAATGAAAATTCTTCTCCTTTTCACGGAATTTTATTTTAAATAAATCATCTGCCACCAACTAACCAATTTCTGTGAATAAATCTTAATATCATCTAAGAAACCCAGAGATAGAGCTCATTGACGTATATAAGTTGGAAGTATCAATTTCCAATAAAAACATGATCAGATTGTAAATAATTGGAGTTGTTTTTCAACCAACGAAATTTAAAATTTTACGACCCAAAACGTCTTCACCTACATCTATAAATATATTCCAAGCTGGGAAGTTCATTACTCTTTTGCATAATCCCTTTTTAAATACATTGTCTAATTCGTTCCTCTACGCACTGGTAAATAAGGTTTCTTTTATGCATCGTGATATGATGTAACAGATAGTGCATCTTCTTAAGCAGCGGAAGTGGATTTCCGACACCAGTAGGGATTTTGGTAAAAGAATTACTGCTAAAAGGCGGACTATTCATGTGTGTCTGCAATCATATATCTAAGCTTGAAAGATCGAGCATTAATATGCACTAACAGTCTCAGCTGATTGTCTCCCTGGTACTAAGAGTGGCGAATTCTCGCCCCAGAACTAAACAAGAGCGATACTGAGGTATCACGTGAAGTCGACTTGAAGTGATTGTTTAGTGATTTTGATTTTGAAAGTTTTCGTGTGATATTCAAAGTGAGCTCGGCATCTAGATGAGGTAAATGGGAAGGAGAGTGTAGCCTCTCTCTCGTGAGAAAGAGCAGTTGTGAAGGAAATTTGGAACTTTATCCGTCTCTTACCCACTTTGAGAATAAAATCTTAGTAACCCACTTGCTTGTCTTTATGCGATAGGTTCTTTAGCGAAGTGATCCATATTTAAGTTTAACAAATGAGATCTATGTTTAAAAATTTTGAGCTGACTAATTTTCAAAACAGGTCGTGAAAAGTTCACTGGGTTCTTTACAGACCGATATTGAATTGAAGCCGTCGTCGCAATTAATGAGACCCGTCTCCATCCTCGTCAAGTTATTGTCAACGACTTAAGGGATTCACAAAATTCTCCAAAAAATTATTAGGACTTCTCAATGATATTAAAACACAGATTTTATTAATAAATGACAAGTTAGATTTATGCATAAAACTATACAAATAATAGTTTTATACATAAAACTATACTAATAGTAGTATGAAAATCGGCTAAAGATTTTATGAAAGGAACAGGTTTTATACATCATCATGATTAAGTTAATTCACGATTTCTGAGTCCTAATGGAAAGTCAAATTTTTTTCAGGTAATTAAAATCAAATGTCTCATACCACATGCAGGAATGCAAACCGACGGAGAAGGTTTTTTTGTCACGAAGGTCGCCAAAAGTTTAGACTGAGAATAACTCGAGGTTAGCCTTTGAATATTATAACGAATATAAATATATCAATATAATTTATGTGAGGTGATGTGATGAATATATAGCTCTATCTTTTATTGTTTATTAAACTGAATGCAAAATGATATATATGATATTTTTAATATATATATATATAATATTGAATATATATATATATGAAAAATATAAGTATGTAGACATAGAATCGCATAATAATTAACTTTTAACAATAGGAAACTTAATAAAAATATTACATATAATAATATAATGACCCAATACTAATATATTATGACCTTTATATCAAAGAGAATTTTTACATCACAAAGCTTCGGCACTAAAACAACTCTTGCTCATAAGCCGCAAAACATATCCACATCAGTTAAACAATTAAGCTTGTCCAACCCCCGGCTCAAACATTCACATTTGAATCTTTTGGCATCTCTCCCGCCTGAAGGGGGAGATTGCATTAACTGTTTTTCACCAACGCATCAATCTGGCTTA
>JABUQX010061481.1:0-19715 GCA_015478945.1 Trachelipus rathkii
AATTGTTACAGAAGAAAAGAAACTTCGTTACAGTGACAGTGTAAATATTATTAAACTAAGAATATTTAATTGCCATATAATTAACATATGTTAATAATCAGAACTATAGATTTACAAACTTTTAGTGAATCTTGATAATTGTGTGCACACTTTAAACTCTGAAAACTTTCTATAGTGAAACTTATTCTTTAATTATAATTGGTGTTGAAATTAACTTCAGTTAATTTGGTGTTTTTAAATCGCGGTAAAGGGTTTTCTGTAAATTTAATTTATATAACTTGTAATATAATTCTCTTGGGGATAATTATTCATATAGTCATTTTACATCTTAGTATCATTTCGTTTGAGGTTATTATTTATTCATAGCCAGTACTTCACAATTGTTTCTTATACTAGCTGGAAACTCAATTGAGGTCCAGCATAGTTCTTTATATTTCATTTCATCACATCATATCAAGGTACTTTATTAAAATAGTTTTATAGTCTTCTTTAAATAATCCTTTTTATTTTATTTAGTTCTATTCTGGGTTTTTGGTAAGTTTTACAATAAGTAATACTTCTTGGTGTTTTAAACATTTGGTAAGTTATAAAGTTATAAGGTACCAATATTAGACGAAAGTTACCAATCACGACCAATCAACTGCCTGTCAAAGCAAGCCAGGAAGTCCTCTCAAGTGAACCCGCTGTTGGACAAAGTCTGGTTCTTTCCTTTGACAGATACTCTCTCTTAATTGTGGTCTACGGTACCAAGTGATCTTCACCTTCGAGTAATTGGTTTCGTCGTTGTCGTTAGGAGGTGTGTAAATATTTGTTATATTCTTTATTTTTACATAGATATTTTACTCATTTTTCTTAGAATTTCTCGGGAATTGACTGCGTCAGTTTCGCTCGTCAATCTCCGTAACATACACAAAAATAAAGTGGCGCCCGAACAGGGACTTCTTGATTCTTGTTTTGCAGGCAGCCCGGTTGTGATTAACTTCACCCTGATCATCACAGCAGTTACACTTTGGATTCTGGTTAGTTGACTTCTTCAGTCAGTAAGTTTTAGTTCTTTTCTTTGAATTCTGAAAATATTATTTTAAAAATGGCTTTTGGTGGTTTACCTGTATCATCCGGATTGAAAATGAGGGATGATGTAGACAAACAAGAGAAGCGTAGAAAGTCAAACATTACTCCAATTCTGGGTAGGAATTTAAATTCGGTAGATGTACCTAAATCCGTACCAACTGGTTCACATAAAGCAGGGGTACAGGATACTCCAACTTTGACTAAAGGATCTGGATCAGATCCATATCTTTACTCTGACTCTGACTATATTGTGAAAGAGGCTGAAATAGATCCTTTAGATCAAGACGAAGTTTTGTCTATGGATTATTTAGGTAAAATCATGCAGAAATTTAGTAAAGACAGAGACAAATTACAAGAGAGATTGGAACGCAGAGACCAATCTATTAGACCAAAGACTTTGATTGACTCTAATGTTGTTGACAAAAACGGAAAACTTTCATTGACAAATGCAGCACCGTCTAGTCGTGTAAATTCAGCGGAACATAAGCCTAGCTTGATACCGCGTTTAATTAAAAGACCTACTATGACTTCTAAAGAGACTGAAACACTTAGAGGTTCATACTCAGGACTCAGACCACGACATGACACTAGACAGACGAAAACACAAGTAGCTTTTAGAGACGTTGACTCATACGATGATGACCATAGTGACTTTAGTACATCTTCTAGACAAAGCGCAGGTGAGGAAATGTCGAATTCCCACAGAAATTATTCTAATTATTCTAATGTAGGTATTAAATATTCACCTAAACTAAATGTTGATCGTTATGAGGATCCTACGATGAATCCTAACCTAATACAACCTAACCTTAGACCGTCAGTACAATTGCAACCACCACAATTGTCTTACGGTAGATCCGCAGACTTTAACGATGATTCTTTGTATTCAGGTAGGGAAATAAAAATGCATTTAAACATGTTGACTGAAGCTATTACCATGCTAGCGCAGTTATTAAAGAACTCCCAGAGGTTAAAGGTAGTCGACCCTGGGAAGTATAAATATGAGACAGAACAGAATTTATTAGTTTATTTATATGACTTTGAAGCATATTGTGGACTTCACTATCCAAATGCTCCTCATCAATGGCTTAGACTTTTAGGTAGGCAGTTAGAAGGTAAATTCTTAGAATTGTATAGGCTGATAGTGAAGGAAGATAGGGATTATTTCACAGTACGAGACGCCCTGGTTAGATGGTACCAGGACGAGGAGAAAAAGAAAAATGAATATAGATTACAGGCGTACCATGCAGCTCATAGGAATCGCGGAGAGAGTATAAGAATGTACGCACTGAGACTGGAAAGATTAGCACGGAAAGCATATAAGGGGATAGACATGAGAAGACATGACTCCTTACGAGCGGCGTTCTTGTGTAGCTTGCCCCCTTACATTGAAAGAAGCGTTAGGCAGTACATTAAAATGACTGAATTAGATAATGGGAGACGTACACCATGGGAAAAAATTGTAGAGTATGCCGACTCATTAGAGAGCGACAACATAGCTTATCCTAATTCAATATCTAGGGGTTCATACCAACACGTTGAAGAAGAGCCTATAGAATTTAAAAGGTCTTCAAAACAAAAAGAGGCCTTGAACGAAACTTTTGACTCAGTAATTCAGATAGACACGGTTTACCCTATGTGGACTGATGTATTGCAGAATCGAGGACCTCCTCAATATAGTAAAAATGCAAATAAGGGAAAGTTTTCTAATAGTAATAATGGTTCTCGGAATAATTCAAATAAAATCGTAGGTAGTAGGTATTACCGAGACCAACGTCGTAGTCCACCTCCTCGTCCAAATGAAAGTATGCAAGGTAGAGGTCAAAGAGATGTTGAAAGAAGGAATAATGTTGTTGAACGTAGTGAACATGTTGATCGTAGAGACCGAATGCATGATGTATGTGAGTATTGTGAAATCGCAGGTCATAGAATGAAAGATTGTTACAAGTTCTTAGGAGTCTGCAGCTATTGCAGAAAAAAGGGACACAAAAGGATTGAATGTAGAGCGTATAGGTCTGCATCGTCGTCTCCTTCAGGAAATCGTAGCTTTAGTTGTCCATTTTGTAAGGGACCTCATTCTGGTATGAGGTGTCCATCTAGAAACGAATATGAGAATGAATATAGGAATGAATCTCGTGGGAATCAGGAAATTGAATGTGTACCTCTTACACCACCTCGTGGGAAGGAAAAGAATACGTTGTCTGGAGCGGTGAAAAAGGTTACGCGAAATAGTTATAGTAATGCTAGTAACGGATATGCTGAGGAAAAATCCAATAGAGAAGAAAGACCACAGAAATCACGTCCTTATCTTGATCCATGTGACAATTGTAACCTGTCACATTATGAAGGTCAGTGTTTAGGAATCACAGAGAAGAAAGAAGAGTATGTAAATAGGTCTTTAAACCCCCGTTCTCCCCGGAGTTGAGTCGTCTCAAGGGGAGTTACATAGTCCAAGACTCGCAAAACAACGATCTTTACACACAGGAAAGTATTGTTGATAATGACGAAGTTGTTAATGTTGATTATGTAGATATTGTAGATATAGATATAGAGGATGACATGGTAATTTCAATTAATTTATGCCAAGCTGACATCGAACCCCTGATGGTTTGTGTCACCATTGACGGACAGAGATCGCCTCGCTTTGATTGTCTCGTAGACAGTGGAGCTGGGATAAATCTTATTAGCTCTGAGGTAATCGCAGTCCTAGAGGATGACAAGGTGATGTTACCTTCCGCTGAGGTAGGCGTAAAAGCCATCAGTGGATTCGGTAACAAGAAACGAATCCCGATTTCGCATTTTATTAATATACAGTTGAATTTTGAAACGGGATTTACGACACAGCCAGGAGCCTTCTTCATAGTTCCTCATAAATACATGGAGGACCATGCGTTGATATTGGGTACTGCGGCGTTGCGAGACAATCATTTATTGCCCGATATGGCCCGTCATCAGTTGTTGCACTTAGAGGGACGTAAAATACAGGTTGTCACGGAAGGATATAATGTAAATAGTAAAGATTTTTCACGAAACTGTACGGTACCGATGAAAAATGTAACCGTCCTTTCTGATCATTACTTAGAGGAGATAGAAATCATAGATGATCAAAAGAATGATCGAAATCTTAGGATAATTAGGAAAGGCTTAGAGAAACCAGATCATGTATTTGATTGGAGATTAGTGTCCCAGCATTTCCGAACATTTAGAAACCAGATTGCATGTGAGGATGGAATATTATATTATAGGTCTAAGGACGGGAAGATGTTGTATCTAGTCTCCCAGGACCTTTTAGTACACATAGTTGTTAGTTTACATGTATCATGTGCACACATTGGACGAAATAAGTTACTACAACTCGTCTATAAGAAGTTTTGGAGCCCTAGAGTGAATCAAGTAGTCTCGGATGTAGTTAAGTGTTGTCCAGTGTGTCAAAGGCAGAAGACTTTTTCATCCAATGTAACCCCGCCAATGTTGAAAATCCTAGCCACAGAGCCCTTTGATCTTTGCGCAATGGACTTGCTTCAATTCCCTAAAACCTTCAAGGGAAATAAATATTGTATAGTCCTCATAGATCATTTTTCTAAATGGGCCGCTGTCGTTCCTATCAGTGATAAGTCTAGTTTGACTGTGTCTACCAAATTTAAACAGCATATACTTCCTTTTCTTCCTAGGGTTCCCACTCGGCTTCTCACTGATAATGGAACAGAGTTCACATCGCATATCTTTCAGCAGGTGCTTGAGGATGCTAATATCAGGCATGTGAGAACGTCACCACTTCACCCAGCAAGTAATGGCGTATGTGAACGTTTCAACCGCAGCTTGATACAAATACTGAAATGTCTGGTCTTAGAACAACCAGCAAATTGGGATGAGGAATTGGCTTCTTCAATCCTCATTTACAATAATACCTTGCACAGCTCATTGGATATGTCACCTTCAGACTTTTTATTGCAAAAAGCACATTCTCCGACCCATACGTTTCCCCAATATTGGAAGGAGGGGAGTGCAAATTTTAGACCTTTTAGGAAGGGACAAAAAGTAGCCCGGAAGGTAATTAGGACTGGCCCCAGCACTACTATGAAGTTTAAAAGCCGTTGGGAAGGGCCTTTTGTTGTAGAAGAAGTCAATGAAAATCGAGTAACTTATGTTATTCGCCGATTTAATAGTCCTACTGATCGAGCACAGAAAGTACACTTTTCACATTTGAGAGGATGGATAGATATCCCTCATTATTTAAGAAGATATCTTAGTAAAAATAAGGAGCTTAGTGATAGATTTTTCTCCGACGATATTGACGAAGTAGATGACGATAAGTTAGTAGTAGATTCTGACAGTGTTTGTGAAGACGACTTAGACGTTACTAAAGATTCCGAATTGACTTTAGATACTTCTTTATTTGATCAGAGTTTAGATCCTATTGAAGAAGATGACACAGACTTTGAAGGGTTTTTGCATTTTAATTTCAATCCCATAGCTTTAGATGTATTTGCTCAATTACCAGATTTATCAAATAACATAGAAGTAGTTCAAAAGGGGCATAGACGGGAAGACGGGATTGATATTGTAGAGGGGACTGACGAGTCATTGCAATCTCGAATAAGTGGAAGACCCCCTGCTCAATTTACGACCCCTACACATGAATACTTCCCAATCACGGATGACCAAGTGGGTTTAGGTTTTTCTGACAGGGGACCGGTTATAGACGAAATACCTGACATTCAGACTTCGGACGTTGGAAATATTAGTGAGGAAAATAGTTTGACTGCAGAGAATGACATAAAAACGCCAATGCTAGACTATCATGACATGCATCCCCATGATTATCCAACTTATTTTCAATACCCTTCTATATTAACTTCATCTATTTTAGAACCCAACATTGACACAGATAACTTAGACACTTTGACAAAAGAGACTTCAACACAGACAGATCGTTCAGTAGTTGACCGTAGTACTCCTAACTCATTATGTGCATATTTTAGGGATAGACCCTCCTCAAACTGGTCAGTTTCTATACAATTTAGTGAGAACATATCCGAGAGGGAGGTTACGGTTAACAGAACCTCACCTGGGTCGTCTATAGATTTTAGTGGGTCTTCGCAATCTCAATTAACTGAATTTTACGGTTTTAGCCCACCAAATCAGGGGGGAATTAGGAGGTTGTCAGTAACTAATGAGGAGGAGTCTGTTGTAGTACCTAGTTCGAATCGTTCAACTCAATCTTTTCAAGTGTTAGGAGAAGTAATCGGAGATGCTACTCAGGTTCATTTGTATGACTCAGATGTTTTTCTTGTTTCTTTGAATGCAGAGGAGTCTTCACGACTACCTCCAAGACCGCATACACGCCGTATGGGTCCGGTCATTGAATTGCCAAACGTAATGTCGACTCCGATAGAGTATTTAAGTTCTCGCAGGAGAACCTAATCAAAGACTAATTATTTAATTAAAGTTTATTTATTTATAGATGCGTGACTGCGACTAATTAGGACATTAGGACATTGGAATATAGACCAGTAAAAAGCCACACAAATGGGCCTAAATCGAGACACTAGCCCCAGTCCACCCACTAACCACATGCTCATGCAAATCCATAACGCACCCTAGGGCTTGTCATTTGTTGTAACTACAAATCCACAATTTGGCTAGTCAAAACTAAATGATATATAAATATGATACCCAAACATCCACATGCAATAAATAACTAAGTTATGGTCACACATGCCGTCTATCTAAAAATAACTGCTATAACTAAAAACCCGCCAAAATTTGGCTTAGTCATATATATTGTACCCCAACCCATCATAACGAATCTACCGTTTCTTTAAAATGTTTGCATCGAGTCATCACTCACAACGACTCCTCTGGCAGAACCTATTCAAATTTAACAAACCCTATTACTGAAATGCATGCTGTCTTATATCAAGATGGCATGCATTCCTTCTTAATTTTCTTATTATGCCCCTGGTCACCTGTCCATGTTCTACTATGAAAAATTTATTTGGTCTCTGTTTTCAATAGATGTAAATATTTTGTAGACTTGTATCATGTCCCCTCTGAGAAATCGCCTTTCTACAGAAAACATTCCTAACATTATAACATTGACATTCTAATTATTGACTTTAATACTTTAATACATTTAGCTTTACTCAGACAAATTTAGAATTAAAAAATGATCGTCATCTCATCTATTTCAATGAACCTCAACGGTCTCTAAAAGAATATCATCTAGGATCTATGCTAAATAAGATTAAGAAAAACTGGTACAAAGATTAGGGTTAGCACATAATAAAATAATAAAATAAAGAAAATAAACTAAAGAAATCTATATTAATGATTTTCTGAAATATTTATTATCCTTGCAGGGATATATTTTTTTTCAGTTCATGTAACAGGTTATTTTTTCTTTTTTTTAATTCTAAATTTTCTGAGTAAAGCTAAATGTATTAAAGTATTAATAAATAATTAGATGTCAATGTTATAATGTTAGGATGTTTTCTGTAGAAAGGCGGTTTTCCTCAGGGACATGATACAAGTCTACAAAATATTTACATCTATTGATAATATAGAGACAAATAAATTTTTCATAGTAGACCATGTATGGGAGACCACAGGGCATAATAAGAAAATTAAGAAGAAAGCTTGCCATCTTGATATAAGAAAGCATGCATTCAGTAATAGGGTTGTTAAATTTTGGAATAGTCTGCCAGAGGGAGGTATTTGAGTGTGACTGATTGCAACTTTAAGAAACGGTTAGATTGTATGGATGGTTGGGTACATATAAATATATTGACGAAGCAAATTGCGGTTTTGTAGTTATAGCATTATTGTTAGAGTGGCAATGTGTGACGCATAACTTAAGTTATTAATGCATGTGATTGGTTTGGGTATCATATTTTATTATATCATTAGTTTTGACTAACACATTTGTGGATTTGTAGTTACAACAAATTGACAAGCTCTAAGGGTGCTTTATGGATTTGCATGAGCATGTTTGGTTAGTGGGTTGACTGGGGCAGTCTCGATAGGCCCATGTGGCTTTTTACTGTCTATATTCCTAATGTCCTAATGTCCTAATTAGTCGCAGTCACGCGTCTATAAATAAATAAACTTTAATTAAATAATTAGTCTTTGATTAGGTTCTCCTGCGAGAACTTAAATACTCTATCGGAGTCGACATTACGTTTGGCAATTCAATGACCGGACCCATACGGCGTGTATGCGGTCTTGGAGGTAGTCGTGAAGACTCCTCTGCATTCAAAGAAACAAGAAAAACATCTGAGTCATACAAATGAACCTGAGTAGCATCTCCGATTACTTCTCCTAACACTTGAAAAGATTGAGTTGAACGATTCGAACTAGGTACTACAACAGACTCCTCCTCATTAGTTACTGACAACCTCCTAATTCCCCCCTGATTTGGTGGGCTAAAACCGTAAAATTCAGTTAATTGAGATTGCGAAGACCCACTAAAATCTATAGACGACCCAGGTGAGGTTCTGTTAACCGTAACCTCCCTCTCGGATATGTTCTCACTAAATTGTATAGAAACTGACCAGTTTGAGGAGGGTCTATCCCTAAAATATGCACATAATGAGTTAGGAGTACTACGGTCGACTACTGAACGATCTGTCTGTGTTGAAGTCTCTTTTGTCAAAGTGTCTAAGTTATCTGTGTCAATGTTGGGTTCTAAAATAGATGAAGTTAATATAGAAGGGTATTGAAAATAAGTTGGATAATCATGGGGATGCATGTCATGATAGTCTAGCATTGGCGTTTTTATGTCATTCTCTGCAGTCAAACTATTTTCCTCACTAATATTTCCAACGTCCGAAGTCTGAATGTCAGGTATTTCGTCTATAACCGGTCCCCTGTCAGAAAAACCTAAACCCACTTGGTCATCCGTGATTGGGAAGTATTCATGTGTAGGGGTCGTAAATTGAGCAGGGGGTCTTCCACTTACTCGAGATTGCAATGACTCGTCGGTCCCCTCTACAATATCAATCCCGTCTTCCCGTCTATGCCCCTTTTGAACTACTTCTATGTTATTTGATAAATCTGGTAATTGAGCAAATACATCTAAAGCTATGGGATTGAAATTAAAATGCAAAAACCCTTCAAAGTCTGCGTCATCTTCTTCAATAGGATCTAAACTCTGATCAAATAAAGAAGTATCTAAAGTCAATTCGGAATCTTTAGTAACGTCTAAGTCGTCTTCACAAACACTGTCAGAATCTACTACTAACTTATCGTCATCTACTTCGTCAATATCGTCGGAGAAAAATCTATCACTAAGCTCCTTATTTTTACTAAGATATCTTCTTAAATAATGAGGGATATCTATCCATCCTCTCAAATGTGAAAAGTGTACTTTCTGTGCTCGATCAGTAGGACTATTAAATCGGCGAATAACATAAGTTACTCGATTTTCATTGACCTCTTCTACAACAAAAGGCCCTTCCCAACGGCTTTTAAACTTCATAGTAGTGCTGGGGCCAGTCCTAATTACCTTCCGGGCTACTTTTTGTCCCTTCCTAAAAGGTCTAAAATTTGCACTCCCCTCCTTCCAATATTGGGGAAACGTATGGGTCGGAGAATGTGCTTTTTGCAATAAAAAGTCTGAAGGTGACATATCCAATGAGCTGTGCAAGGTATTATTGTAAATGAGGATTGAAGAAGCCAATTCCTCATCCGAAATTTGCTGGTTGTTCTAAGACCAGACATTTCAGTATTTGTATCAAGCTGCGGTTGAAACGTTCACATACGCCATTACTTGCTGGGTGAAGTGGTGACGTTCTCACATGCCTGATATTAGCATCCTCAAGCACCTGCTGAAAGATATGCGATGTGAACTCTGTTCCATTATCAGTGAGAAGCCGAGTGGGAACCCTAGGAAGAAAAGGAAGTATATGCTGTTTAAATTTGGTAGACACAGTCAAACTAGACTTATCACTGATAGGAACGACAGCGGCCCATTTAGAAAAATGATCTATGAGGACTATACAATATTTATTTCCCTTGAAGGTTTTAGGGAATTGAAGCAAGTCCATTGCGCAAAGATCAAAGGGCTCTGTGGCTAGGATTTTCAACATTGGCGGGGTTACATTGGATGAAAAAGTCTTCTGCCTTTGACACACTGGACAACACTTAACTACATCCGAGACTACTTGATTCACTCTAGGGCTCCAAAACTTCTTATAGACGAGTTGTAGTAACTTATTTCGTCCAATGTGTGCACATGATACATGTAAACTAACAACTATGTGTACTAAAAGGTCCTGGGAGACTAGATACAACATCTTCCCGTCCTTAGACCTATAATATAATATTCCATCCTCACATGCAATCTGGTTTCTAAATGTTCGGAAATGCTGGGACACCAATCTCCAATCAAATATATGATCTGGTTTCTCTAAACCTTTCCTAATCATCCTAAGATTTCTATCATTCTTCTGATCATCTATGATTTCTATCTCCTCTAAATGATGGTCAGAAAGGACGGTTATATTTTTCATAGGTACCGTACAGTTTCGTGAAAAATCTTTACTATTTACATTATATCCTTCCGTGACAACCTGTATTTTCCGTCCCTCTAAGTGCAACAACTGATGACGGGCCATATCGGGCAATAAATGATTGTCCCGCAACGCCGCAGTACCCAATATCAACGCATGGTCCTCCATGTATTTATGAGGAACTATGAAGAATGCTCCTGGCTGAGTTGTAAATCCTGTTTCAAAATTCAACTGTATATTAATAAAATGCGAAATCGGGATTCGTTTCTTGTTACCGAATCCACTAATGGCTTTTACGCCTACCTCAGCGGAAGGTAACATCACCTTGTCCTCATCTAAAACTGTAATTACCTCAGAGCTAATTAAGTTTATCCCAGCTCCGCTGTCCACGAGACAATCAAAGCGAGGTGATGTCTGTCCGTCTATGGTGACACAAACCATCAGGGGTTCGATGTCAGCTTGACATAAATTAATTGAAATTACCATGTCATCATCTACATCTATATCTACATCTCTATAATCAACGTTAGAAACTTCGTCATTATCAACAATACTTTCCTGTGTGTAAAGATCATTATTTTGTGAGTCTTGGACTACGCTACTCCCCTTGAGATGACTCAACTCCGGGGAGAACGGGGGTTTAAAGACCTATTTACATACTCGTCTTTATTCTCTGTGATTCCTAAACACTGACCTTCATAATGTGACAGGTTACAATTGTCACATGGATCAAGATAAGGACGTGATTTCTGTGGTCTTTCTTCTCTATTGGATTTTTCCTCAGCATATCCGTTACTAGCATTACTATAACTATTTCGCGTAACCTTTTTCACCGCTCCTGACAACGTATTCTTTTCCTTCCCACGAGGTGGTGTAAGAGGTACACATTCAATTTCCTGATTCCCACGAGATTCATTCCTATATTCATTCTCATATTCATTTCTAGATGGACACCTCATACCAGAATGAGGTCCCTTACAAAATGGACAACTAAAGCTACGATTTCCTGAAGGAGACGACGATGCAGACCTATACGCTCTACATTCAATCCTTTTGTGTCCCTTTTTTCTGCAATAGCTGCAGACTCCTAAGAACTTGTAACAATCTTTCATTCTATGACCTGCGATTTCACAATACTCACATACATCATGCATTCGGTCTCTACGATCAACATGTTCACTACGTTCAACAACATTATTCCTTCTTTCAACATCTCTTTGACCTCTACCTTGCATACTTTCATTTGTACGAGGAGGTGGACTACGACGTTGGTCTCGGTAATACTTACTACCTACGATTTTATTTGCATTATTCCGAGAACCATTATTACTATCAGAAAACTTTCCCTTATTTGAATTTTTACTATATTGAGGAGGTCCTCGATTCTGCAATACATCAGTCCACATAGGGTAAACCGTGTCTATCTGAATTACTGAGTCAAAAGTTTCGTTCAAGGCCTCTTTTTGTTTTGAAGACCTTTTAAATTCTATAGGCTCTTCTTCAACGTGTTGGTATGAACCCCTAGATATTGAATTAGGATAAGCTATGTTGTCGCTCTCTAATGAGTCGGCATACTCTACAATTTTTTCCCATGGTGTACGTCTCCCATTATCTAATTCAGTCATTTTAATGTACTGCCTAACACTTCTTTCAATGTAAGGGGGCAAACTACACAAGAACGCCGCTCGTAAGGAGTCATGTCTTCTCATGTCTATCCCCTTATAGGCTTTCCGTGCTAATCTTTCCAGTCTCAGTGCGTACATTCTTATACTCTCTCCGCGATTCCTATGAGCTGCATGGTACGCCTGTAATCTATATTCATTTTTCTTTTTCTCTTCGTCCTGGTACCATCTAATCAGAGCGTCTCGAACTGTGAAATAATCCCTATCTTCCTTCACTATCAGCCTATACAATTCTAAGAATTTACCTTCTAACTGCCTACCTAAAAGTCTAAGCCATTGATGAGGAGCATTTGGATAGTGAAGTCCACAATATGCTTCAAAGTCATATAAATAAACTAATAAATCCTGTTCTGTCTCATATTTATACTTCCCAGGGTCGACTACCTTTAACCTCTGGGAGTTTTTTAATAACTGCGCTAGCATGGTAATAGCTTCAGTCAACATGTTTAAATGCATTTTTATTTCCCTACCTGAATACAAAGAATCATCGTTAAAGTCTGCGATCTACCGTAAGACAATTGTGGTGGTTGCAATTGTACTGACGGTCTAAGGTTAGGTTGTATTAGGTTAGGATTCATCGTAGGATCCTCATAACGATCAACATTTAGTTTAGGTGAATATTTAATACCTACATTAGAATAATTAGAATAATTTCTGTGGGAATTCGACATTTCCTCACCTGCGCTTTGTCTAGAAGATGTACTAAAGTCACTATGGTCATCATCGTATGAGTCAACGTCTCTAAAAGCTACTTGTGTTTTCGTCTGTCTAGTGTCATGTCGTGGTCTGAGTCCTGAGTATGAACCTCTAAGTGTTTCAGTCTCTTTAGAAGTCATAGTAGGTCTTTTAATTAAACGCGGTATCAAGCTAGGCTTAAGTTCCGCTGAATTTACACGACTAGACAGTGCTGCATTTGTCAATGAAAGTTTTCCGTTTTTGTCAACAACATTAGAGTCAATCAAAGTCTTTGGTCTAATAGATTGGTCTCTGCGTTCAAATCTCTCTTGTAATTTGTCTCTGTCTTTACTAAATTTCTGCATGATTTTACCTATATAATCCATAGACAAAACTTCGTCTTGATCTAACAGATCCATTTCAGCCTCTTTTACAATATAGTCAGAGTCAGAGTAAAGATATGGATCTGATCCAGATCTTTTAGTCAAAGTTGGAGTATCCTGTACCCCTGCTTTATGTGAACCAGTTGGTACGGATTTAGGTACATCTACCGAATTTAAATTCCTACCCAGAATTGGAGTAATGTTTGATTTTCTACGCTTCTCCTGTTTGTCTACATCATCCCTCATTTTCAATCCGGATGATACAGGTAAACCACCAAAAGCCATTTTAAAAGAAAATATTTTCAGAATTCAAAGAACAAGAACTAAAACTTACTGACTGAAGAAGTCAACTAACCAGAATCGAAAGTGTAACTGCTGTGATGATCAGGGTGAAGTTAATCACAACCGGGCTGCCTGCAAAACAAGGGACAAGAAGTCCCTGTTCGGGCGCCACTTTTTTTTGTGTATGTTACGGAGATTGACGAGCGAAACTGACGCAGTCAATCCCCGAGAAATTCTAAGAAAAATTACTAAAATATCTAAGTAAAAATAAAGAATATAAACAAATATTTACACACCTCCTAACGACAACGACGAAACCAATTACTCGAAGGTGAAGATCACTTGGTACCGTAGACCACAATTAAGAGAGAGTATCTGTCAAAGGAAAGAACCAGACTTTGTCCAACAGCGGATTCACTTGAGAGGACTTCCTGGCTTGCTTTGACAGGCAGTTGTTTGGTCGTGATTGGTAACTTTCGTCTAATATTGGTACCTTATAACCTTATAACTTACCAAATGTTTAAAACACCAAGAAGTATTACTTATTGTAAAACTTACCAAAAAAACCCGAATAGAACTAAATAAAATAAAAAGGATTATTTAAAGAAAACTATAAAACTGGTTTAATAAAGTACCTTGATAAGATGTGATGAAATGAAATATAAAGAACTATGCTGGACCTCAATTGAGTTTCCAGCTAGTATAAGAAACAATTGTGAAGTACTGGCTATGAATAAATAATAACCTCAAACGAAATGATACTAAGATGTAAAATGACTATATGAATAATTATCCCCAAGAGAATTATATTACAAAAGTTATATGAATTAAATTAACAGAAAAACCTTTACCGCAATTTAAAAACACCAAATTAACTGAAGTTAATTTCAACACCAATTATAATTAAAGAATAAGTTTCACTATAGAAAGTTTTCAGAGTTTAAAGTGTGCACACAATTATCAAGATTCACTAAAAGTTTGTAAATCTATAGTTCTGATTATTAACATATGTTAATTATATGGCAATTAAATATTCTTATTTTTAATAATATTTACACTGTCACTATAAAGAAGTTTCTTTCTTCTATAGCAATTTAAGTCGAGACTAAGGAAGTTATTGAAAGTTTATAACTCGAATATTCCACGAATTTAATTTCAAGAAGTCACTATCAATAAGTTAGCTTTTAAATCAATAAAACTGAAACAGCTCCAGGAGTAAAGTAGGTGAATGGTTAGAAAGCTCTGATGCAATAAGCTGAATTAGCCACGATGAAAAGCAACAGCAGCAAACAAACCAAAAGAAAAAAAAAAGAAAAAAAAACGGAAAAAAAACCCTGGTGGAAAAAGTTAGTTACTATATTATTCTTAAATATTAATTTATGAAATTATACTTAATTAAACGATTTTACTGACCCTTAAAGACACAGCTTTTCGAATGGGGTTTTTTCTTTCTTAACAGATTATGATGGTAGAATATATAACTTTCACACCAGACGCGATTACAACTCTGGAAACTATAGCTAAGTATTAGAATGAATTTTATCTCCTTTTAAACTAAATTACGATTAATTATGCGTTTAATTATGAGGTTTATTTAATAAGTAATTTTTACAACATATAAGCAATTTTAACAAGTTTTTAATATAAATCTTAAACACACCTGGAACAGCTATTGGTCTGATCTGTGTTAATTGGACTTTTGGAACGATCCAACTCTTTCAACATCAATAGTTCAAATGAACGTCAAATATCGGTAAGTCAAAATCAGGAAAATTCCGTATATGATTTGGTTCAACAAAGTGATTTCAACAAAACTATACTTTGAAAAATTTCACACAAAACATAAGCATAAAACTATAGCAAAGAAACAATTTAATCTCTATGTTCTGAAAGATAATGAAAGTTAGTATTTTTGCCTGATTTTTAAGTTGGTAATATCTGAAGTATATAAATGAAAAATTATATTGCAGAATAATGACCATGTTTTCAGTCACAATACTGTTCTTAGTCAAAATAACTATATCCGAACTATAAACACTTAAACACCAGGTAGGGGTCCGAAGGCTCCCTAACATTTACCCCACCTAAAATTAAGCCCCCCCCCCAGAAATCAAATGGGGTTATGAAAACAACAATATTTATGTAATAAAAAAAAAAACCAGTCTTCAAAGAAAAGAATTTGAATTCAATAATAATTTCCTGAAATAATATATTCAAATAAGTACAGCATATTTTCCAAAATCCTACTAACTACCCTAAGCCAGTCTTCTATAAACTAAGAACTAAAATAAAATAAAATAAATAAATAAACAACAAAAGAAAATTCACTTTATAAACGAAATACTTTAATAAATCAAAAAAGTAAAATGCTCACAAATAATAAGAAAATATAACCTTGACAATTTTACAAATTAATAAAGTGCTTTTAATTTTATCCATGATCTACTTTTTATATCCATATGCAGATGAACTTGTCATCCACTCATCCTCATCATAAATCATCGTTATTAATTTTTGAATGGCATTTACTCTTTGGGCCTCATTGAAACATTCCCAATGGACCTGTTGCATAGTAGAGCGCAGTCCGAGTCTCAAAGTTCGTTCTACTGTATAATCAATATGACCCCCCACTGAGGAACTAGGTGGTGGAACATTATACATTTGTCCTACAGCAATATTGGATCGATTATCAGAAACAGGCAAAGAAACAGGTGGTGGCAATGAAACAGGTGGAGGGATATTAAATGTACCTCCTACTGATGAATAATTTACCAAGTTAGAGGGATTAATGGGAGGTGGTGGTACACTACATATGATTGGTGGAGTATCAAAAGCCTGTGATGGTGGGACAAAAGATGTACTCTGACCACATCCTGAGGAACCGTCATACCCATGGGATGAATATGTGGGCTCTAGTATTTTATCAAACTCAGGATAATAATCAGAAGTAGATGGTTGTGAGCCATCCCCATACCCATATGAATAATTTCCACCCCCACCCGCATTTGAACCACGTACATCCCTAGAGTAGGGTGTATTAAACCTAGAAATGCGAGATTGCAATGGTTGTTGAGGCAGGAAACATTGCCGGTATTTGTCCATCATTGCTATTAAAAATAATCGGTTTGGGTGAAGGCCATCAGGCAATAAAGGAGAATTTAAATGCTTACTCAATTTACGAAAGTATTGACGATGAGGGACTGAAATGGTTTTATCACTATATTCCCCTATCCCATGATGGTAATCAAGTATCTCATTACCCCAGAGTACATTTTTATGTGGCCATTTAAAATGTGCCGAAGCTAATGAGTCAAATTTGTCAAAGCTACGAATAGAGTGGTCTTGCATTGAGTCTATGTTTAGGTCTGGGTCATTCTCACAAGGGTCTACGTCTGATGTTCCCCAAGACTTAACTAATCTACCCATATTAAAAGCATACATGTCTTGTATCGGCGGCAACATCAAATAAACTTTTGCTCTAGCATTCTTTTTCATAACCATTTCAACAATCTGCGTCATAATCTTTGGCACCTCATCCACACTGAAATTATGAGTCGGTTCAAAAACTTTTACTCTCCTTCCATGCTCATGTATCATGTATCTTGCTTGCCAAGCCATTGGAGTAAGGGCTCCTAAAAGTACAAAATCTACATAGGGTGTCATAAATTTTTCTACCCTGGGAACGCAATCCGCTAATTGTCGTCCCGGGCTATAATCAGCTTTAACATCAAGCCCATACTTCCTGAGTAATTATGTCTTTTCATTTAAAAAAAGAGACACCTTGGAATCCCCAATAATGAGCATTAGCGGCATCTTTTCCTCTGTCTGTTTTCAAAGTCCGAATCAAATAATAGCGTCAATTATGAAAACACGAGTGGTCTCGCTACCAACCCTCCTTTTACCTATAATAAAATAAACCATACCATGACTACTTTTAATGCAATAATATTATTCACATAAATCATAAAATGAAATGAATCAAAGAAATCAATGTTAATGAAAATTTGCTAAATCCCTAAATATTGACAATTAACTTAATGCAACCACGTTGTGTCAAATATGTTTCCAAATTCTTTTTCATTCGATATAACAAGAGAGCTACGAAAATCAAACATCATCGATTTTATGTATACCATTAAAATTTAAATGAACCCAATTCAAATTGTACACATACTTTCACCTGCTGGTTCAAAGCGAAATTTCGAAAAATATAAGAAACCAACAAATAATACCTGAGATATACCATATTTTAATATATTAATAAGAAAAGAAAAATAAAAAGTAATAAATAATAAAATAGATAATAAAACCAGTAAATAAGTAAATATGAGTTATAAATACTCTCTTTGAATATAATAACATCATATTTCTTACCATAATACTTTCTATTTTGAAGATTTTATTTCAAACCTGTGACTATAAGATTAGATTTCATCACGACATCATGATCATCATCTCATCTATTTCAATGAACCTCAACGGTCTCTAAAAGAATATCATCTAGGATCTATGCTAAATAAGAATAGGAAAAACTGGTACGAAGATTAGGGTTAGCACATAATAAAATAATAAAAATAAAGAAAGCAAAAATAAAAATCACAAAAAATATTTATTCTTTGGGGACAATACTTTTTATCAACTGTAACAGGTTAACAGAATCATTTTCCAATTCCAAATTTGTCTGAGTGTCTGAGTAAAACTAAATGTATTCAAGTATTAAAGTCAATAATTAAAATGTCAATGGTATAATCAGTCGCAGTCACGCGTCTATAAATAAATAAACTTTAATTAAATAATTAGTCTTTGATTAGGTTCTCCTGTGAGACCTTAAATACTCTATCGGAGTCGACATAACGTTTGGCAACTCAATGACCGGACCCATACGACGTGTATGCGGTCTCGGAGGTAGTCGTGAAGACTCCTCTGCATTCAAAGAAACAAGAAAAACATCTGAGTCATACAAATGAACCTGAGTAGCATCTCCGATTACTTCTCTTTGCTGCCAGAGTGAGCTGAACATTGTTTGAGCAGGTACTACAGCTTGAACTCCTCCTCATTAGTTACCCGACAACACTACATTTATTGATTTGGTGAGGCAAAACCGTAAGGCTGAGTTGACAGAGATTGCGAACCACTAAAATCTACCAGGTAGACCATTATTGAGAGAGAAAAGAGTTCATGATGAGCTTATCTCTCGGAATATGTTCTCACTATAACAGAAGTGTAGAAAACTATATTTGCAGTATTTGAGTTAGGAGTACTACGGTCGACTACTGAACGATCTGTCTGTGTTGAAGTATTTTTTGTTAAAGTGTCTAAGTTATCTGTGTCAATGTTGGGTTCTAAAATAGATGAAGTTAATATAGAAGGGTATTGAAAATAAGTTGGATAATCATGGGGATACATGTCATGATAGTCTAGAACTGGCGTTTGTATGTCATTCTCTGCAGTCAAACTATTTTCCTCACTAATATTTCTAACGTCCGAAGTCTGAATGTCAGGTATTTCGTCTATAACCAGTCCCCTGTCAGAAAAACCTAAAACCACTTGGTCATCTGTGATTGGGAAGTATTCATGTGTGGGGGTCTTCCACTTACTCGAGATTGCAATGACTCGTCAGTCCCCTCTACAATATCAATCCCGTCTTCCCGTCTATGCCCCTGTTGAACTACTTCTATGTTATTTGATAAATCTGGTAATTGAGCAAATACATCCAAAGCTATGGGATTGAAATTAAAATGCAAAAACCCTTCAAAGTCTGCGTCATCTTCTTCAATAGGATCTAAACTCTGATCAAATAAAGAAGTATCTAAAGTCAATTCTGAATCTTTAGTAACGTCTAAGTCATCTTCACAAACACTGTCAGAATCTACTACTAACTTGTCGTCATCTACTTCGTCAATATCGTCGGAGAAAAATCTATCACTAAGCTCCTTATTTTTACTAAGATATCTTCTTAAATAATGAGGGATATCTATCCATCCTCTCAAATGTGAAAAGTGTACTTTCTGTGCCCGATCTGTAGGATTATTAAATCGGCGAATAACATAGGTTACTCGATTTTCATTAACCTCTTCCACAACAAAAGGCCCTTCCCAACGACTTTTGAA
>JABUQX010061482.1:0-35673 GCA_015478945.1 Trachelipus rathkii
GTTGGATGTCCGTATTTTTGTATAGTCATATGAAAACATCATGATATGGAATGCATGTGTTTCATGAATGTAACCTCTTGAACTTACTTTAAGATAAAGGAAATAGTCCTGAATGTTATGCTAGAGGGTTGAAAATCATAAAAATATAGCATACGGTATAAATATTAAAAAAGATTTTAGGAAGGTCTGCTGGGTAATAGAAAGCGCTGTGGGGCGTTGTCGTGATTTATTTCGGACGGGTGCGGTAACGGTGGAGCCTTGGGGTCTAAGCCCGACGTAATGAGACTCGGAAAGCAAGCTCGCAGTACCGAAACACTAACTTAACGCCGAAGCGTCAATAAACGCGAGAAAAAAATGTTAAGTTTGTGTTTTTGCCAAAAGCAACTAAAGAAGTACAAAACATTCGGCAATAGAGAACATCTGGCTTAGACGAATGTTGCCACCTGACAAACGTTGTGCTACATTATACTACTTTCGTTATCATAAACTATCATTTTCATTATTTGATATAGATTATATTATATTTTATATATAAATTATATTATATTATATTTTTATATTATATATATAATATTATATATATATTATATATATTATATTATTTATGTATATATATATATTATATATATATTATATTTTATATTTATTATATATTATATTATGTATATATATATATTAAGTCAGTCCCGCTTCTGTGCTTTTCCTATATATTTTAGTATATATATATATATATATAATATATATTTATATTAATATATAATAATATATATAATATTATTGATATATATATATATAGTCAGTCTAACTCTAATTGCCTTTTCTATATGTAATATATATATATATATATTTATATATATATATATTATTATATATATATATATATATATATATATAATATATATATATATATATATATATATATATATATATATATATACATATATAAATATATATATAATATATATATATATATAATATATAAAATTCTGATCGACATGCTGACTGTTCTGAGGCTATTAGTAGCAGGATACTGAGACTTGGAAATCATATAATGTGAACGAATGTTTAATATTTTATATTCTGAACATTTTTCTGCTATTGGGTTTTTATTATTATTATTTTTATTAATTATTATTATTATTATTATTATTATTATTATTATTATTATTATTATTATTATTATGTATTTTATGATTATTATTATTATTATATTATTATATTCTTATTCTTATTATTTTATTACTCTTTTATCATGACTCTCATTATATATTATATATATATTTATATATATATATATATATAAATATATATAATATATATATATATTATATATATTATAGTAATTATATATTATTATATTATATTATTTATATAATTAGTTATATATATATATTATAGCTTTGGTAAACAACCAGTCCGTTTAACTTCGTTACTCCGTACTTACGGTCAATTTTTTTCTGTAACGGATATATATATATATATATATATATAATATATATATATATATATATATATATATATATATATATATATATATAATATATAATATAATATATATATATAGATGAGCGCGACGTGGGTTTTAAAAGAGAAGGAATGATTAAAATAAAGTTGGAAAACATAAAGTTGACAAGGAGTTCTATCAGAACAGAAGTGGCTGGAAAGAAGGAGGCACCACAACAAACGAGTCCTGGGATTATCAATGCTCACGCAAAATTAATGCGAAAGCTGGCACCTCTTGTTTCGAGGGCGAACGCAATGGAAGGTGGGAATGCGAGAAAGGCCTCAACTCCCATGACCATCTACCGTTGTAGTACCTATACAAAAGAAATAGTGGCGCCCAACGTCACGTCGCAGAGATTGAGGGTCAAAGAGTTTGAAAGTAGGGGACAGTTTATTAGTCCCTCTTAGCTTTAGAACTCAACTCTATCTCAATAGAATTGTGGTGGAGCCGGGGCCCCCCTCAAATGTGAGAACAGTACTCCAAACACAGGGCTGAAATAATGCCCTTATAAAACTGGGAGTTGATGCTGTGCAGATAGAAATATAAGATTGTCTCTTTGCAAGATCCTGTATACAGAATCCAACTACTATGAGGCCACCTTAAGCAACCTGTTGTGATATTGAGGTTTCAAAACATTTTATTTTTTGTTTAGTTCTTCAGAACAAGAAATGTTTATGTTGTCAACAGTTGATACGTTAGAAACCGTACGAAGATAAATAGGAAAGTGTATTGTGAAGGTGTTTTGAGAGGGAGATGTAAATTGAGAGTTTGAGTTTGCACATTGAGTTGAATTCTTCACATAGGTTACGTTTGCGGCCTCCACCAGGAAATCCATCCCAGGTCGGCAAGAATAGATTCGGAAAGCTGAAGACGATTTGTCAACCTCTAGATGCAAAGGAGGGAGCAGATTTGAAATGAGTGGAAGAATGGAGTTGAGTCGTTGGCATAAGAGTGAACAGAGTTAGAAAGACAGCTGAGGAGATCGTTGATGAAGGGTAAGAATAAAATGGAGATAGAACAGAAACCTTGAGGAACACCACACATAACAGGAAACAGGAGGAAGAGGACGTTCCATCAACGAGTGCTGATATAGAGCGACCTATGAGAGAAAACTTGACAAGATAGCAAAGAGAAGGAGGAAACCCAAAGGATAGGGAGCTTAGAGAGTAGTGACGCATACCATACTCGATCAAAAACCTTTGATATGTCAAGCGCCACCACACAAAGACTCCACATAGTCCCCTAAGGGCAGAAGACCATAATCAGTTAGATAGGATAGTAAGTCACCGAGTTGACCTGAGCGTCGAAAGCCATACTGAATGATCTGAAAGAAAAAGAATGAGACTCAGAATGATCCAGTGAAATGTTAGTAAGAGAGTTTCAAAGATTTTAAGGTAGAATATCAAGTGATGCTATAGGATGATAGTTTGGAAGGGATCAGAGCGGTCTGCCGCTTTTTTCAGGATTGGCTGGACGCACTGGGAAATGTGCTTAGTATTATAGCATAGAGAGTTATTTGAGTTGAACGAGAACAGGGGGCCAGCTCAAAAGCACCTCCCTCAAACCAGGGAGGAATGCCTTACTGGCCACTAGCCTTCATGACGTTCATTGATCTCAGAATCCCATGTACCCGATCATGCGTAATTATGGGAAGAGGCATAGGAAACCTGAGAGGAAGAGAAGCAGGAGGAGGGATGGATGCCGGAATCTCCCAGGGTAGAATTAGATGAAAAAAGGAGGCCGAAGAGATTAAGTCTTTTTCAAGTAGGAGAGTTAGCTAACAAGAACCTGTCTAAAGCGATATAAGTGGAGAAAGGTAGATTACAAAAAGTTATTAGAGATGTCTCTTTTGGCAAAAGGACAAGAAATTTTTATCAGTAGGAGAGCCAAGTAGGTTGTCACACTTCTTTTAGTGAAAGTGCGATTAGCCTGTCGAATAATAGCCCTGCAACGATTCCGGCAGAATGATAATTAGTAAAAGAGTGAGTTGGGGAACGAGAGTTTTCATGCCCGATAGGCCAATGGCTCTCTCCTGAATGGAGCGAGAACATTCTCTCCATCAAACCATGGATTTTGTAGAGAAAAAGATTTTAGGTTGAAGAATGGAATGAACCACTCATACTTCGATGATTTCGGCCCTCTACCTTTCAGCAGTGATCGAAGCGTCCTCCAGTCCAAAGCAAGTATTCACTACCAAGCATTAGTTTGCAAAAGAAACGACGAAACGCCTCCCAATTAGCCCGATTAAAGTTCCAGAAAGTAACGAAATATATATATATTATATATATATATATATATAGTATATTATATATATATATATACAGTATATATATTATATATATATATATATAATTGATATTATATATATATTATATAATATATATATAGTATATATATATAGGCCAGTCTCCAGATTAGGTGACACCTGTATCTCAAAAACCGATAAATCCAAAAAACTGAATGGATTTTTTTTTGAAATCGGTGAACATTTTAATGCAGGAAACAAATTTTTTTTAACAATAATTATTAAATTTATAATAATTACAAAAAATTAACATCTTACGTTGAAAAACCTTAATTTAAGACGAGTTAACCCATAAAAATTGTTTTTCTTTATATCTTTTCAATGATTTTAAAGGTAACTTTAAAATCATGATTTTTTTTTTAATTTTCTCCTTTTTAACTTAAAAAATATGGTTTTTATATTTTTAAAAAAGTTATTTCAGCCAGCACTCCTGGTCGGGTTATATATATATATTATATATATTATATAGTAATATATATATTATATATATATATATATAATTATATTATATATATATATATATATATAATATAAATATATAATAAAAAAAAAATATATAAATTATTATAAAATTTACATAAATATTATTAAATATATATATATATATATTAAAAAGATAAATTTTAAAAATAATAGTATATTATATATATTTATATATATATATATATGATATAGTATATAATAATAATATATGTATTAATAATATAATTATAATATTATTAATTATATTATATATATATAATATATATTATTATATATATATATATATATATTTATATATATTTTATAAAATATTATATAATTATATAATAATTATATAATAATATATTAACCTGGTACGCCAAAATCAATTTTTAACGTTTAATATTTAAAAAAAAAAAATCATTCCATTCTCAAGCAAGTCGTAATTTTCCTAGATGTTTCCTTCCCCGAAAAGCCTAAAAATTGAGGGGAATCCAATGTCCCCCCCTCCCAGAATATTTTGGGAGAAGGTGGGACCAATTGTCCCCCATACAAAAATCAAAAACATAATTTTTTTTTTTTTTTTTTATCGCAATTTTTCCAAAAATTTTTAAATCTTCCTTTCCTTCCCATTTTCTGCCATTAAAATTGTTGCTAGAATTTTTAAAAAAATGTAATTTTAAGTTTTTCAAATGTCGTTCATTTACGGTCAAGGTGTTTGTCCTAAATTGTGCCCTGACCATTAAAATATATATTTATTATTATATATAATATATAATATAATATTTATATAATAATATAATATATAATAATATATATAATATATATATATATAATATAATATATAAATAATATATAATATAATAATTATTAATATATATTATATATAATATATATATATATTATGTAGTAACCCTCCAATTTAACAGTTGTTAAAAAATTTTAATATAATAATTCCTCTTTGAACTATGCTAAAATTTGTGCCCAAGTAAAAATTTTTTAACCATAAAGTGTTAAAATAAATTGAAAAAATAATAATATAACCCCACCTTGGGTCCCGGATTACTTCAGCACTAAGAAACTCCAAAACTTAACTCACTAAATCCAGAACTTAACCGGATTTTTTTCTCCGGAACTCAATCCCCGAAAACAAGTTTCTCAAAAATTCTAATCTCACTGGGAGGTAAACGTCCAACTAAGGCAAGCGAGAAAAAAGCAAAAAATCTTCAAAGACTCAAATTCCCAAGAAAGAAAGCCTCGCCAAAAAAGGTGGGGGTAAAAACTCGGCCTAATCATAAAGAAAGACTTTAATTCAGAAATTTTGAAAGGAGAGAGAGAAGAGAAGAGGACGGAGAAAGAAGAAGAAAAGAGAAGGAAGAGGAGGAAGGAAAGTTAGAGAGAAGAAGGAAGAGAGAGAAAAGGAAGAGAGTAATCTTCAAAAACAAAGGGTAACTTTTGTTACTTATTAATGTTTAATAAAAATTTTTTAATCGGTTCAAAAATATGGGGATTTTTTTAAAAACCCCATGCAATTATCTTTTATATATGGGAAACTTTGCCTCCTCAAAAGGAAGCCCCGCCCACCTTAGCAAGGCTTAATCCCTATAATAATTTGGTGGAAAGCCCGAAAGAAAAAACACAAAGAACTTTAATAAACAGGAACCCTTCTGATAACCAAAGAAAAACGATCAAAATGAAGAAAAAAAAGAAAAAAACAAATAATAACTTTAAACTTCCCCAAATCAAGATCAAATCCAAAAAAGATTTACCCCAAAACAAAACTTCAGCAAACTTATCGGATAACAAAACCTTTATCCCCCATTCTCCAATTTTTTAATTTTTTTGGAATTAAATATTTCCAAACCATTTTTTTTTTTGGGATTTTCCCACTCGAACTCAGAATTTCCCCCTTTCCCTCGAAATTCCCAACTGGTTTTCCCCTGTTGTCATCTCCATATAATATTATTATATATATATATAATAATAATATATATATAAAATATTATTATTAATTAAAATATAATATATATAAAATATATTAATATATATATAAATATTATATATATATATATAATACTGGTATAAATATTATCTGTATAAATATTATTATAATATAATATATAAATAATATATAATATTAATAATAATATATAATATTATATATATTTATATATAGATAAATAATAATAATTATATATATTATTATATAATATAAATTATATATATTATATAATTTATATATATTAATATATATATATAATATAATATATTAATAATAAATATATTAAGGACGAAATGAAGATTGTTTTGACACAGTTGAAAAGTTATAAGAAGGATTTTTCTAAACTTCCAATAAGTTTTCCTAGGGCGACCCAGGGCTGGCAAACCCGGCCCCCCCCTTTACTATTCTGCTTGAAGAACTACCTGGAACCCACAACGGAAAAAAAACTTTTGGCCTAAGCAAAACACGATATTCCCGGGAGAGCTCCTGGGAGAACGAAATTTTTAGAGGGTCCAAAATGGAAGAAGATTTGCTAAAGATCCATTGAAAAAGGGTGAAACCCCTACATGAAAGTAATCATAAACCTCAAGAAACTAAGCATTCGAAAAATTTGGGCCCGAGAAAAGAGTTTTTTCTAGCAGTGGCTCCAGGGAATTCTTAGAGTTTTTCGAAAGCCCAAAGAAAGAAGATCCTGAACCAGCCGCTGACAGGTTGGGAAAAGTCCCTTACCTGGGAAGACTTGGGTGTACGAAAAGCGGGGGTAATAATATATATAATATATATATATATTTATATATATTAAATATTAATTTATAATATATAATATAATATATAATAAAAATATATTATAAATATAATATATTATAATATGTTCATTTTTCTTCCTTCTTCCTTCCTTCTTCTTCCCTTCTTCCTTACTCCTATCTTCTTCTTTCCTTCTTTCTTTTCTTATATTATAATAATATAATAATATATATCATTATAATATAATATTATATATATATATATATTATAATTAATTATTATATATTAGATTTATACTATTATATATATTCTAGTATTAATATTATAATAATTTTATAAATTTATTATTATATATATTATAATATTTATATTCCTATTTAATAATATTATAATATATATTATATATAATTCACTCTTAGGTAATAAATATATATATAATATTATAAGTATTATAAATATATAATATATATAATTATATATTATAATTATTACATACATATATATATATATATTAATTCAATAATAATATTATATATATTATAATTATATATTATTAATATTATTATTATATAATATTTTATATTTATAGTTTTGTTGTGTGTGTGGGGGTGTTGGTTCTTAAAGATTTTTCATTATTTCCTTGTTGGGGCGTGGTGGGTAATGTTTGGTTTGTTTTTTTTTTTTGCGATTCCCTTCCTTGGAAAACAGATGCAAGCTTGTAACCAAAACCAGTGAAAAAGTGTATTTTTCTGTGACAATGGAGCAACCTGAACGGATTAAGGCGCCGGTCATTGGGTACGAATCTTTTCTTTCCAAGAAAATGAACAACCTCAGAACCCCAAGATTTTAATTTACAAGAACTCTTGGAAAGATTACAAGAACGGGGTTTTTTTGGGAAAACCGTGGGAGAGGATATTGGGTTTTAGGTTAAAAATTAATAAAATCCTCAACTAACCCATATTATATATAAAATATTTATATTATTTATTATATATAATATATTATATATATATATATATATTATATACTACAACATATATAATTATATATAATAATATAAATTTATATTTCACTATAGCATAATATATTATATATAATAAATATTTATATTTTACTATATATATATAATATATAATAATTTTTTACATATACTATGTTATATATTAATATATATAATATAATATCTTATATAATATATATACCTATATATTTTTATATAATATACCTAATATATAATATATATATATATATATATATTATAAATTATATAAAAATATATGGGTTTTTCTTTGGCCGGCCCGCCCATAGGGAGTGGAAATCTTCATTGGTCGAATGGTTGACATTACTTAAATTTTAATTTTGAAATATTTTTGGAGGCCGTCAACGCCCTTTTCTTTTTCGTGGGTTTCATATGCCGTAGGCACCTACCCGTAACACATGGTCCGCAAAAGACCCCATGTGCCCCGGTTCATTTTACTCCCTGTCCCAAAATGCTCCTTTAAATAGAATGTTTTTTGTTTTCACAGTTTGCGCGGCGCTTTTGGCGGGTTCCCTCACCAACGCGCAAGCGTGGTTCTGGCAGCCCCATCCGATGTGTGGGCTTTCCCAAACGGTAGGTTTTTTCATGAGGTGGTTATTTTTTTGTCGACCTTCTGTAATGCTGCTGCTTGGGTTGGGTGGCAGTAAATTCCAAAACCCTGTGTAGCCTCCCCCACTTTAGGCTCAATTCACCACAATCCCTACTAAACCACCCCAACGGTGACCTTGCGCTTTTGTCCGCAAAAACTCCGAGCTTTTTATCCCACGCTCTGATGCTTGGTTCAAAAAATGGGGTGCTTTGATCAGCCCTTTCGTGGGGGTTTTTTTTTTAGGTTAGGAAACGGTATATTTTCACTTGCCCCCTTACCCCCTTCCGGGGGCCCCCTCTCTGCCTTTTAGTGACTTTACCCCAAAATCGCGCATTTTTTTACCAAACTACTTAACTATGTCCCTTTCATGTTGAATGCCAACATAACCACCATTGGAAGGATTTGATTTTGGGTCCCGCCTACATCAAATCTTACCTTTCTTTCCCTTCCCTTTATCTCTAACACCTATGGTGTTCGCAATGTGTTACTACTCATTATTAGCCGGGTAATCAAAATGAACCCCTTTTACCTAAGATGCTGAACCTAGGGTCTTTTAGTTCGAACGTTCCAATCACTACTCAACCTAACAACGCCAAGGTTTCAAAGTGCAATAATAAACCTTGCTGAGCTTTCCCCGTATTGAAATTCCTATATTAGGATAGAAAAACCAAAAATGCCCGCTTAAAAAGAAACCAAATGTTCCTCAATGCCCCACTTGGAAAAAATATATATTATCGAAAACAAGTTTCCCCACACAATAAAGTGGAGAAACATTCCCCCCCAAATTTGAATCTCGAATAACACATCATTAAAGTGCAAATTTTAGTTGAAGTGGGCCCCAACAATATTATATATTGAATATAATGTATATATATAATATATATAATATAATATAATAAATATATAATATAATTATATAATATATATAATTATATAATATATATATAGTATTAATTATATATAATATTATATATATATTTATATAAAATATATAATTATATTATATATATTATAATATTATATTTTAATATAATATTATTATATATATATATTATATATTATAATTTTATATATATAATATATTATAATTAATATATATATATAATATAATAATATAATATATATATAATATATATTATTATATTATAATAAATATTAATTATTATATAATATATAATATAAATATTATTATATATATAATATTATATTAATATTATTATAATATATTAATATATATATAATATATATTAATATAATATAATATTATAATATAAAGAAGAGAGGGAGGGGAGGGGAGAGAGAGAGAAAGAGAAAAAGAGAGAGAGAGAAGAGAGAGGAGAAAAATTAAATATTATCATATATTATAAATAAACTATTATAGGAAAAAAAATTGATAATAAAAAAAATTATAATCATTTTGTGAACAAGATAATGTATAATTGTGTAATATTATAATATATATATTAAAAAATATAATATTATATATATATAAAAGAGAGGGAAAGAGAGAGAGAACAGAGAGAAGAGCCAAGTTTTTTTTATTTTAGGAAGGAGAGAAACAGAGATTGAGAGGAATAGGAGAACGGAGAGGAAAAGTACTTATGCCAAAATAAAAAGAGTGGTAAACCAAAAATAAAGCGAAAGGACCCACAAACAACATAAACAAACACAATAATAATATATATAATTATATAATATATATATATATATAATATTAATAAAATAATATATAAATTATATTAATATAATATATATATTTTATTATATTATATTATATATATATTATAATATATTTTTAATATAATATTTAATATATATATATATATTTTTATATATATATTATAAGTATATATATATATAATTTATATAATATTATATTTATAATTATAATATATATATTATAATATTTATTATATATATATATTTTATATTTAAATATAAATAGGAATATATATATAGTATATTAATATTATGTATATATTTAAATTATATATTTTTATAATTACATGAAAGGAAGTAGATTGTGAAGTAAGGGAAAAGAGAAGAGAGAAAGTTGATTTTCAGCTATGGTGGAGAAACATTTGCAGAAGAGAAGGAAGTAAAGAGGAGAAAGAAAAAGAGGAGAGAGAGAGAAGAGAGAAGAGGGGAGAGAGAGAGAGAGAGAGAATGGAGGAAGCGAAAGAAAAAGAAACTCACTGGTTTTGAGTGCGTACTCATTTAAAAGCCCCAAGAACCACGACAACCACGCCAAAACACTGCACCCACAGCATCACAAATTTCACTTATACACACTCACGAACATTATATATATTTATAATATATATATAGATATAATATAATAATAATTATATATATGATAATATATGATATTGATTAAAAAAAAGTTTAAATAATATATATTATTTATATCATAAAATATTACAGGAGAAATATAAAATTATAATATAATATTATATATATATTAATAATATATATAATATATATATATATATTTATATAATATATAATTAAAAATTATTATATATATTAGTATAATATATTATATTTGTTTTTAATATGTAATTATATAATTATAAATTAATAATAAAATTATACTATAAATAATATATAATGTATATGTAATATTTATCTTTTAGATTATAATTATATCCCTGCGTATTGTAGTCTGTTATATAATATTACTATACATATATAATATATATATTATATATATAAAATTTATATAATTATATATTAAATAAATAATTATAATAGTTATATATTATATCTATATAATATATTGTATATATAATAATATCTTAAATATAATATATTAATAATATATATATATATATATATATATATATAATAATATATTATATATATATATAATTATAATATTATATATATTATATATTAATAATATAATAAGAGAGAGAAGAGAGAGAGAGAGAGAGAGAAGAAGAAAGAGGGAAGGAAAGAAAGATAAAAGAAACCTAAATTTATAATAAATAAGTGGGACCCCAATAAATAGCGGGGAAAGGACTACACACACAAACAAACACAACACACACACACACACACCATTCTCGATACGAATCGCACAACGCCAATAAATAAAATAATATTTTATCTAATATAATATAATATATTATTATATATAAAATTATTATTATATATATATAATATATATATATATAAATTATTGAACATATATTTATCTCAATTAAAGTTTTATTTTTCCAGTTTAGTATTCTATAATATTATATTATAATAAAATTTTTCTAATAATATAAAGGGAAAAAGAAAGCGACTGAAAGAAGAGAAGAAACAGAGAGAACAAAATAAGAGGAGAGGGATGCCTTTGGGCAGAAAGAATTAGTTTAACATACAGTTTTTTTGTAAATGGACCCTTTTTTACGATTTTTATAATTACCACCAAGATGATTATATTTAAGGCAAAGACCATTCCCATCAACAAACCTCCACCAACTGCGGTAAATCCAGCCTCAACTAATCCACTGTTATTTCGTCTCCCATTCCTCATGGACCAAAAACCCAAATCTCAAGCCGGTACCTTTTCAAAATTTTATTCCTCTCATTTCTTTCACTTTTTTCTTTTACAACACTGCCCAAACTCTCTAAATACGTTTATTTTCCCCTCATTTTATCAATTCTTTTTCCCAAGACCTAAAAACAACCCCCTAAGATTGGGGAAACCCAATATAAAACCACCAAAAGAAAGCCTTTTTAGATCTAATCTTCTTATTTCCCTGAAAACAAATAATTTTTCACTACTGTAAACATTTTAAACCCAGGCAACATAACAAAACCCCTCCCTTTTTAAGGCCCATTACCGCAAAACTCAAAAGAAACCTTTTAGTCCCCCCCTTCTTTACATCCATTTGGCGATTTTTTTATTTGCATCAGCAACCTTCCCCTACCATTGGAGGGTTTTTTAAAAGACCATAGAGGGAAGAACCGGCGAAGAAAAAGAAAAAAGAAAGGAAAACAAGGAAACCTTTTGAGAATGAGAAAAACCAAAGGAGAAAGAAACAGGAAACCCTTATTCCAAGAGAAAAAAGAAAACAGCCATCAACAGAAAAAATTTTTCCTGAAAAAACTTTTTGCTTTCTTAAGTTTTTTTATACGTTCCACGTGGGGTAAAGAACAAAACAAATTACGGTTTTATTACTATTTTTTTAAAAAATATTTTTATGATGAAACAAAAGGCATTTTTTCCGCCAATATGTAAGAAAAACTTTTGTTTTTTTTATTTAACTCATTTTATATTTTTAAATTAATTTATATTTAAAAAATATAATTATCATATAACCAAATTATGAATTATTTATTATTTTATTAAATTTTAATTATTTATTTCTTATTATTATTTTGAAATTTTTTAATTATTTTTATTTAAATTTAAAATTATTATTATTATTAATTTTTTTAATTTTTTAAAAATTAAATTTATTATTTTGTAATTTAATTATTATTAATTATACTCTCCCTAAACTTAAACCATTACCCTAAAATTAGTTATTATTTAATTATAAATCAATTATTTATTATTTTTAAAAATTTATTATATTATATTATTATTTATTAATTGATTATAATTATTTATTTTTTAACACATTAAAACGTTTAAAAATTTTAATAAAAAAAACAAAGAAGAGAAAGGAAGGACAAATCCTAAGAGAAAAGAGCGATTCAACGAAGACAGAAAGCAATTTAGAAAAGAAACCAAGGAAACCTATTGAACCCAAGAGAAGAAAAAACCAGCCGGAGAAGAACAAGAAAAAGAAACAGGGAAAACCTCAAAAAAGAGAAAAGAAGAGAAAAGGACCCAACGAAGAAAGAAAAACAAGTAACCTTTGCCCCCCAGAGAAAAGAAACAGCATCACAAGATAAATTTTTCCGAAAACTTTTTAGCTTGTTCCAAGTTTTTAAAACACCAATACACCGAAGTAAAAAAACATTTTTAATTTATCAAGTTTTATCTATTCTTCAAGATTGAAACATTTAATAATATGATTTTCCCCAAAGTTATTATTTTTATTATTAATTAACATCATTTAATTACTTATTAATTTATTTAAATTTTATTAATTATTATTTATTTAACTTATTTTTATTATCAATTATATTTAAGTTTATATTAAATGCTCAAAATTAAATTTACCTTTATTGCCCATTAATTCATAAATTATAATTAAAATTTTATTATTATTTAATTATTATTTTAATTTATTATTATTTATAAATTATTTTTATTTATTAAAATTATAATTTTAAAATTATTTTTAAAAATTTATTAATTAACTTTTTTTAATAAGCATTTTTTCAAACAACTTTAGCCTTTTAAAAACCTTGAAAAGGATTTTTAAAGTTATTTTAGTATTTTGCATTATATAACAGTTTTGAAAATGTGTAAAAAACTAAAATGTTTTATTTATTTTTTGCCTTTATTTTGTTATGCATCTGTTTATTAATTAAAATTAATTATTATTACTTAAATTATTAAATTATTTTATTAATTATTAATTATAAATTTAAAAATTATCTTCCGCTATATTTTAAAATTAATTAATTAAATTTTTAATTAATTATTTATTTTAAATTAATTATAAATTAATTAATTAATTTAATTATTATTTTAAATTTATTATTAAAATATTAAATTTATTTAATTAAAATTTATTAATTTATTTATTATTATTATTAATTATATTTATTAATTTATTAATTTTAAATTATTTACTTCTTTTCGCAAGTATTGTAAAAGTAATTGAAGAAAAGGTGAAGCGAAAAAGAAGCAAAATTGCCATACAATTTCAACAGACAACAATACTTTTATAAGAGAAAAAAGGAAACCATTACACACCAAGCAAAACAAACAAAAGATACTGGCCTTAAATGTAAGAATAAGAAGACCCCCTTCTCCAAGCTTATTGTTTATAATTCACTAGATATATTGAATCAAACTCTGACGTATTTTAAAATTAAATTATTATTAATTTTATTAGTTATTAATTATTTTATTAATTAATTAATTAATATTAATTATTTAAATTTATTATTTCACGAAATTTTAGAATTCTTATTTATTAATTATTATTTTTTATTAAATTAAATTAATTATTATTAACTTTTTAACAGAAAACTTCTGATAAAATTAAAATATTTGCACTTGAAACAATCATTGCCAGACAAATTAAATGATTTTTTTAAATTTTTTTTTTTTTTCCCCTAATTTTTTATTATTATTTTGCGCCCTCATTATTGATTTAATATAAATTTAATATTGATTATTATTTTTATTATTTAAATTCTTTCCTAAATTTCATTAAATTTTTTAATTTTTAATTTTTTATTCTTTATTTTTTATTTTAATTTTTTATTTTTTTATTTTTTTTTTAATATTTTATTATTTATTTTTTTTATTTTTAAGTTTTAAAATTTTTTTAAATTTTATATATTAAATTTTATATTTTGAATTTTTAAATTATTATATTGATATTAAAAATTTTAATTAACATAATCATTTAATTTATCTATTCGTTTATTATTTATATTTATTATTATTATTAATTATTTTATTCTTTGCTTATTTAATTTATTATTATTTTTTTTTCCCTATTATTAAATTAAAATGTTTTTTTTTAATATAAATCTTTTTATAACAACAGTTCGTAAAACAAAACTTGTACTTAAAAAATTGTGGGGAAAAAAAAAAGAAATTTATGTACTGTTTTTATTAATTTTTTTGCTTTAATTTGGGTTTATTTATTTTCGCGTAAAGTAAAATATTTTGATTTCTTATTATTATTATTAATTATTATTCTTTATTAATTATTATTAATTAATTAAATATTATTTATTATTAAATTTTATTATTTAAATTCTATTATTATTATCAATTTTATTAAATTTTAAATTTATTTATTAGTTATATTTATTAATTTTATAATTAAATATTATTTATTTATTCAAATATTATTAACTATTAAATTATTAATTTAATTAAACCTTGATAGAACAATTATTTTACCGCCAGTTCGTAAACCCCAAGCGTTTTTGTTTTACTGAAACTTGAAAAAACAAATTGTTTTTTTAAATTGTTTTTTATATTATTAAATTTATTTTTTATTTTAAAAAAGGTTTTTGGGTGAGGAACACTAGGGTAATATGTTTGGAAAAAACAAAAATAAGTTTTTTAATTAAAAATGTTTGTTTTTTATAATTTTTTAAATAAAAACACGTTTTTTTAATAGAACCTCTAAAATGCCCCTGGTAGGAAAACCCCCATTTGATTGGCTTAAGCCCCCCCCTTAGGGGGGTGCATTCAGCAAACTTCTGTTACGCCCGCGTCCGACCTTAAGCGCCTTTTCCCGGCCAATTTACGGTTTAAAGGTGGTGGGTGGGTAAAAAACCCATACCCCAAAAGGGACACGTAAAAGGTCCCCTAAAAAAGACTTTTAAAAAAAAATAGAAAAAACGAAAAGTGGGGGACGCCCCTTCCCCACTTTCCCCTTTCGGCGAAACGGTTTTACTTTTCCTAACCGTCCCCTTTACGTTCCCTTTAAAAGGGTTGTAACAATGAAAAATTTTTTACAGAACCCCGGAAAAAAAGACGTAAGGTTCCGTAAGTCACATAAACGAATGGGAACCCCTATCCTTAAACCTTATCATGGGCCACTTGTTTTTTAACTGCTTTTTAACTAATTTTAACCTCCTAACTGAAAAAGGCCCAAACAAAAAACAATTTTTTTTCCCCCTTTTTTGGTTTTTTTTTTAAATATGTTACTTTTGGCAAATAAGTTCAAAAAAAAATGAAACTTTTTTTTTTTGAATTTTAATACTACTTTTTAAACTCCTTTGATTTTAAATTTTAAGGCTTAAAATTTTTTAATATATAATACATGAAAAGATTTTAAGGGACGCAAAAAGAAAATTTTTGGGCCTCCTTTTTTAAAAATGCAAAATACTACATAAATTAAAAGAAACACTAAATAATCCCAAATCCGGCATAACAAATTTTTTATCGTTGAATATTAATCCAAGGGATTATTCCAAATTATAAAAATATATTTAAAAAACAAGGTTTTTTTAATTAATATATATTATTAATTTATAATATATATATATATATTATTATATTATATTATAAAATATATATAATATTATTATAATATTATATAATTATAATAATATATATATAATAAAATATATAATATTAATATATATATATATATTTATATATATATATTATATATATAAATATAATATATATTAATATATAATATTATATATATATATATTATATTTATTTAATAATATATATATTTAAATATAATAGTAATAAATTATATAATATATATATAATAATTAATAAATATATAATTATTATATATGATAATTAATCATAAAAAAATACCCTCCCACAAGTTCCCATAAGAGCCCCTTCAAATGAGGAACTTCAAAAAAAATTTTTAAGCCCGCTCTAATTGTCCCTTTTAACAATCTAACCAATCCAAATTTAAGTCCCCTTTAACAGTTTTTCCTTACCCTCCTCAAACCGTCCAGTTTAAACCAACATAATTTAAAAGGTTCCCCCCACAGATTTATCAAAATAAACGTAATGGTTTAAATTTCTGGTTTTCCTGCGGCCCGGTTAAAATTACCCTTTCACCCGGACCAATTAAATTTTTCTTAAATCCGATACATGAAAAAATTTCTTCAATCACCTATAGAACTTAAAGAAGCGTTTCCAATGAATAATCACAAGGGATCCATCGACCCAGCATTTTTTTTAAGCACATACGTAAATTCCCCTAATATAAGCAAAATGTGTCCCGGTGGAACAAGCTTTAATATAAATAGATAACATTTTTTCCCCGATTTTTCTTTCATCTGTAATAATACCCCTCCTGCGTAAAACACCTCCTGAACAGATACTTTTATCTGTGAACCCCAAACCCGTCAATTCAGATTTTCCCCTAACGAGCCAAAAGGGTTCAAATTAACGCCTAACCCCTCATTACACATTCTTCCCCATACTTGGAACTCCAATTTCTTGTTTTGTGAAAATTTATATATTTAGAAAAAAAGAAAGCCGTAAAGGCGATTCATTTGTTGAAAAATCCCCTCCCTTAGAACCTTTGGTAGACCTTTAAAGGTAAAACTTCCCTTGGAACCCCATTTTTTTTCAAGCCGTGGATGGACAATATACAGAGTTAACTCCCTTCTTGTTAACTCAATAAAAATTGCGGTGTTTTGTTACTAAAGAAAGTAAACAGATTGGGGATTTAAATACACGGGAAAAAATTCCCCCGATCCGGAGGGGTTTTTTTTCTTTTTAAAAAAGAGTGGAAACCCCCACTCTCTGGGGAATCCCTTAAAAAATTTTCCCCCTTGGGGTTATCAATGTTTCCCCTTGAAATTAAGGGTTAATATTCTGCTAAGACAGAAAAATCAAATGATATACCACCACGGTTTTTTAAAATTGCCCCAACCTTAGTGAAAAATAGGACACTTTTTTTTAAAGGCAGAACCAGGAACTTTTGTTTTCAAACGTTTTTTAACAGCTTAAAAACGACTATGGTTTTAAATTAAGATTTAAGAACCCCTTCATCCCATCAACGATTACAATAACAATTGTTTCCAAATTACAGCTTTTAAAAGAGAAGAAATTTTTTTCTTCCAAATTCACATAAAATACATGTATAGAGACAAGGGGGGTTATTTTCAACATCCCAAACAGGAATAAGCCCCCTGAGTTGGGGTAAAGACGAAGGCATAAAATTTTTCCAAACAGTTCACCTGGTAAAGGAGGAAGCGGGATATAAGGGTTTAACTCCCCAGCCCCAAATCCAAACAAGAAAAGGCCAAAAAACAATTTTCCTCCCTCAAACAGCTCCAACAGTTCTCACTAAAATTTCATAAAATGTTTTTTTTTTAGATTTAAAAATAACATTTTTAATTTAAAGACCCTTTGTTTTCCCTTAAGGCTTGGTATTCATTTTTCCCTGTTTTTCCCCCTTATGACCTCTTTTTTTTTTGCCTTATCCCCAACTTGCGTTTTGTAAAGATTAAATGCCCCCCGGGTGTTATCAAAATCCCAGATTTAAACAAGGTATATTTATATAAATAAAGCCATAAAGTCCCGTCCCCCCGCGGAGAGGGAAGGGGGGAAGGGGTCAACTTTCCGGGTCCCAATTTTTGGTTTAAACTTTCTTTTAGGGGACTTTAATAAAATCCCTTTTTTGTTTAATGTTAAAAAACATGTTTTTTAACATACCCCTAAAGACGTAGCCCGAAAATGCGCCCTTAGGGTTTCCCAACCCGCCGTTAAAAGAGTGCCCTTGATGCCCCACCCCTTTCGGGCTAGCGAATCCTGTGTCCTTACATTTGGTTTTATGGTCTTAAAAAAACCGTTTTTTTTTTATTTTAAAAATTGTAAAAAGAAACTCTTTCTTTAATTAAAACTTATTTTTTTTTGTTTCCTAACATATACCCAAATGTTCCTTTCCCACTTTTAATATAAAAATTATAAACAAATAATCCTCCCAATTTCTTTTTTTTTCCCAAGTTTTTTAAAGTACACGGCCCTGTTCTGAAATCTGATGTCTGTGGTAAAAGTAAAATAAAATAAGAAATAATAATTATAAATAATTAAATAATTATAATACATATATACATTAATAATAAAATTAATAAATAAATAATAAATAATTAAATTAAATTAATAATAATAAATAAATAAAAAAACAATAAATAATTAAAAGTAATAAATATTAATAAATAAATAAGAATAATAAATAAATAATAAAAAAATTAAAAATAATAATAAATAAGAAAAATGATATTTATTTCAATAAAAAATAATAAATATAAATAATAAATAATTAATTAAAATAATAAATATAAATAATATAATAAATAAATAGTAAATATAATAATAATAATGGGGCAAATAAATAAAAGCAATAATTTTTTTTTTTCCCCAAGAATTTTCAAATGGCCCCAACGATTCTTTTTTACGAAACTTTTTTTGCCCATCTAATAAAAAATAAAAGTAATCAAAATGAAAATAAATTAATCTAAATATATAAAAAAAATAAATCATAAAACATTATAAATAAGTAAAAATACAATAATAATAATAAATAATATAATTAATAAATAAGAAATAATAAACAAAAATATTAATAATATAAAATGAATAATAATAATAAATAATAAATGAAACAAAAGAATTAAGGAATAAATAAAAGAATAATAATAAAATAATCAAATAATACATAATAATTGATAGTTACAGTACTGAATAAATAAATAAAACATAATAATAATATTGTAAAATAAAATAAAAAAATCATAATAAATAATAATTTAATAAATCTCTTGAAGATTACTAAGAACACGATATAAAATAATATAAATGCTCATGAAGATTAATCATAAGACTATATATAAAATAAATAATAATAAATAATAATAATAAAAAATAAAAATAATAATAATAATAATAATAAATAAATAATATAATAATAAATAATAATAATAAATAAATTAATATAATTATATAATAATAATAATAATTATTAAATAATAATAAATACAAAAATAAAATAAAATAATAATAATTTAATTACAAATAAACTATTGTAAAAAATAAAAAAAAATCTGTTTATTTTAAAAAAGAATTTCCTATAAACTTTTCTCTTTATTCATTTTTATTTTGTAAATTTAGGCTTTTAAATGAGGACTAAAATTGTTTTTTTTTTTTTCCCGATTTTTTTAATTTGCCACCAGAAAGTTTTTTTTTTACCTTGGTGAACACAATGAAAAGTTCCCCCAGGCCCCTACAAATAAAACATTTTTCCTACCATTTTTTTAAAAAAGAAAAGAACCGCCGGCTTTTGGGTTTTGTAGACTCTAAAAATAGTCCCCCGCCCCCCCCCCTCTTTTTTTCCACCTAATGGTGATTTGGTATGTTAGTTTGTGGGGGGGGTTAATTTCATATGGGTTTTATCAGTGGTAATTAGGGTTTTAAAATAATATAATATATATATATAAATATATATTATTATTATAGTTATAATATTATAATATAAATAATAATATAATAATATATTATATATAAATTATATAAATAATATATGATATATATATATATATAATATATATATTTAATATAAATATATATATATTGTTTTTTTTTTTTTTTGGGTAAATGTAAATGAACCTATAGTAAAAAAAAAGCACCGTTTGGGTAAGAATAAATGGTGTCAAAAAAAAGTGGATTTGGTTATTTAAATACTAATAGCGGGGAGTGAAGGAGTGGGATGTGTTTTTTTTATCAATTTGGGGTTTAATATGGATATGGGGTTTAATGGAAAAAAGAATTAGAAAACAAGGGGTTTGCATGAAAAATGTGGGTGCCTAGAAATTATGGGTAAAAGAAATGGAGGGTGGAGTTGGAGGAATGCCCCCCTCTTACTTTTTTTTTATTGCTGAATGATTTTGGTTTTTGGTGTTGGGTTTAAAAATCTGGGAAAATGAGTGGTGAAAAAGAGGAGATTTTGCAAAAGGTGGTTATAAAAGGAGGGGTTTTTTTTGAAAAGTAAAAACGTGGATAAAAGTAAATTTATTGGCTATAAGTTTTGAAGGACAAAGTCCCCCCCCTCGGTAAAAAGTTTTAATGAGTTTTATGGTTTATAAAATGGTTAGCAGCTGAATTGATCCCAAAAGTGGGCCTTTTGAGTTTTTAAAATATTTTTTAAGGATAGGGTTTTATCTTGCAGAAGTTTTTTTTAGTAGGAAGTTTGGTGGAAAAGAAAAAAAGTGGCCCTAATGCCAAATTAAAATCGTTTCGGTGATGTTAAAAAGGAACTCAAGTCTTGAGGAAGCTCGTTTTTACGGTTTCCTTAAGCCTCGCACAGTTGCATGTTGTTTTTTACCTGTTGGGGATAATGTAAAAATAATTAATGAAACTTATGTCCCCTTGGGCCTAAAGGAAGGTAAAAATATCTAAAGTTTTTCAAGGAGTTTTCCCAAAATGGCCCATCCATGGGGGGTTTGGGTAAATTTTGGTTTGGAAAATAGTTTTTGAAAAAAAGAGGAATGAAGCGTATTAAGGGGGATATATGGGGGAAATGAAAGAAAAGGCCAGATGGAATAAAATTATAAATGAAAAAGTTAACATTAAAAATGGTTTTTTTAAATCCTTTTTTGTTTTGGAAAGGGTAACGAAAATGAACTCAGTCCGGTTAAGTTTTTGAAGCGAAAAAATGTGGAAAGTGGTGAAGTGGGTGGGGATCGTTTGGGTTTTCGGCCTCAGTAATGAGTTCCTTCCAATTGTTGTTATTATTTTTTGTATTTTTTTTTTTTTTGGAATTTCAAATTTTTTTTGAGTAAAATACTTTTTTTTTCCCAATAATCCCTCCCTTATAATTAAGAAAAGAACAATATAATAACTTAATAATAAATTAATAACTATTAAATAATTTAATTAACTAATATATAAATAAATTAGTAATTAAAATAATAAATAAATAAATGGATATATAATATTAAAAAAATTGAGATTATAAATTGATAATATTCTAAATTTAAATAAAAAAATAATTAAAATAATAAATAAAAAATAATATAATAATAATATAATTAAATATAATAATAATAATAATAAATAAATAAATATAAAAATATAATAAATATATAAATATAATAATATAATAATATAAAATAAATAATAAAATAATAATAAATATAAATACTTTTAAAAATTCAAAAAGAAATATTTTATTTAGCCTTGGAGGGTTCCTTCCCCCTTTAATCTTTCACTGAAGGCAAACGTTGGTCCCCATTGTTGCTTTGGTTGGGGGGTAGTTATTTTCCTTTTTTTTCTCTTAAACGTAAAAAAAAATTGGGGTTTGTGATAACGGAATTTGTAAATTTATGAAGCTTTATATTCTTTGGCTCCTTAATCCTCTAAATAAACGTTAAATAATTAGAAGAAAATTAAAAATAAGCAACAATATTTAACAAATAAATTGCAGAATCATTAATTATAAAATAATAATAATAAACAAAAATAAATAATAATAAATAATAAATGAAAAATTATAATTATAATCATAAACAATATTAAATAGAAAAAATATAATTTAAAAAACCCATTTGGGTCCCTTCCTTACATATGCGAAAATGTTTCCCAACCAAAAAAAATAAAGTTAATAACGTAATACTGTTTTCAGTTTTTAAAAAAGTGCGCGTTTTTGTTTTTAAACTAGCCCTTGTTTTTGGTAAGTATCATAAATATAATAAAAATTAAAATAAATCATAAATAAATTAATAAAATAAAATAATAATATAAAATAAATAAATATTAAAATATAATAAAATAATAAATAATATAATAAAGAATAAATAAATAATAATAACAACAAAATAAAAAAAAATCAAAAAACAAAATTTAAATTTTTTTTTACATAAATATTGACTTTTTTCCCCCATCTTAAAAAAATAAAAATCTGAAATAATTTGTAAAATTGGGTTTTTTTTTTCCTTAACAAAACGTGGCGGTATAAAACCCTGAAACCCAAAGCTTTAAAGTTTTCAGGAAAAATTCATGATGCCTGTTTTCTTTTTTTTCTTTTGGGTTAAAATAGGTCTCCCTTGTTTCCTTCCTCAATGGTCCTTTTTTCTTCTTTTCTCTTTATTTTTTTTTCCCCTTGGTTTTTTTCAATTTTTCTTTTTGTTTCCAACTTTGGAGTGATATTATTTTGGTGGGAAAGTCTTTCATTACCAAAGGAAGAACTCTTTTTCTTTTCCTTCGTCTTGGCCCTTTTCTTCTTTTTCTTTTCCCTCTTTTTTTTTTTTCCTTGGTTCAATCCCTTCTTTGGTTTTTTTTTTCTTCCTCTATTAATAATAATAATAATAAATAAATAATAATATAATAAAAAAATAATAAAAATAAAATAATAATCTTCAAGCAATTATCACTAATGTTAAATCAATAATAAAATAAATAAAAAATAATATAAATAATAATAAAATAGAATGATAATATAAATAATAATAATAAATAAATAATAATATAATTATATTATATTTTTAATAATACAAAATAATAAATATAATAATAATAATATAATAATTAAATAATAATAATAATAATAATAATAATAAAATGATTATAATAAATAAATAATTAAAATAATAAATAATTAATGAAAAAAATTAATAAAAACATTTGTTCCCCCCTTCCTACATATATCTATTTATTTTTTGACTACAACCCTTTAAAAAAAATTAAAGTAAAAAATAAACGTAAATATAGGTTTTTTTTTAAAGTTTTTTAAAGTGCAACGTTTGTTTTACTAACATCGCTTTGTTTTTTAAAGTAAAATTAACAAAAAAATTTAATTAATAATAATAAAATAATAATAATAATATTAATAATAAATAAATAATATAATAATATAATAAAATGAATAAACAATAATAAATAATTATAATAAATATAATAATAATAAATAAATAAATAATAATAATAATAAATATAATAATAATAATATTTAATAAAATATAATACCTAAAAATAAATAATAAAATAATAAATAAATAATAATATAAATAATAAATAAATATAAAAATATATAATAATAATAATAATAAATAAAAATATATAATTAATAATAAATAAATTTAAATAATAATAAAAAAAAGAAATAAAAATAATAAAAATAAAATTAATAAAAAAATAAAATTAAAAATAAAAAATAAAAAAAATAAAATAGTAACAATTGTAAATAATATTACATAATATTATAAATACTAAAAAATAATAAAAATAATAATTTTAAATATACATAATAATAATAATAATAATAAATAATATATAATAAATAAATAAAAATAAAAATAATAAAAACAATTTGGGTTTTTTTTCTACATATTTCACATAACCCATAGCCCATCTTTTTAAAAAAAAAATTAAGTAAATAACAACAGCTTAATGAGAATGCCATTACAAGTTGACCCCCCCCCTAAAGCTAATGTTTTTCAGGAAAATTTCCCCCCTGTGATTGCCTTTTTTTTCTCTTTCCCTCTTTGGGCAATTTATTGTTCTCCTTGTTTTCTTTCCCCTCGTTGGTTTTTTTCTCTTCTTTTCCTCCTTAGTTTTCTTGTTTCCTTCCCTCTTTTGGGTTTTTTTTCTTCCTCCGCCTGGTCCTTTCCTCTTTGGGTCTTTCTCCCTCAAAATGTTTAGAAAAAGGTGGCTGGGTGTTTAAATTAAAATTTCGCAGGTGGATGTAAAAAAGGGGACTTAAGTTCCCTTGAGTGGCGTTTGGTCTTTCCATGAAAGGGAAATGTTTTTGTTTGCCCCCTGTTTTGTTTTTAGTGGGTATAGTAAAAAGTGAGAAATATAGTTTTTTTTTGGAAATAAAAGAAGGTATTAATATCCTAAAAATTTCCCCCGTGGTTGGTTTCAGATGGAGCCAATCTTTGGGGGTTTGAGTTAGGGTTAGAAAAAGGAATTGAAATAAAAATGATAGGGAAAATAAAAACCATATAAGAGAGTTGATTAGTGGGTTGGGAAAGAAAAGGGTGGTGTGAAGAAAGAAATAAATGAAAGTAACCGGCTTTTGAAAAGGATGGTTTTTTGAATCAAATGAAGGAATGGACGAATAAAACAAATCCGGATGGTTTTGAGCCTGATAACGCAAAAAGTGGGTTTGGGAATTAAAATGGAAATGGGGGGAATGGTCCCTTTTGCCCTTATATATCAAAATCCCTAAGTGGCCCCTAATATCCCGTAAAGGTTTCCCGGTTTTTTAAAACAAACCTGGTTAAAAATGGTTAATTATTCTTATTGCCCCCCACGCAATCTCTCCTCCTCTTTTTTATAAATATTATAATATATATATTTTTATATATATATAATTATATAATATTAATATATATAATAAATATTATTATATTATTATATATATATATATATATATTTAAAATAATATATATATATAATTATATTATATTATATTAATATTATAATAATATTATATATAATACAATTTTTTTTATTTTTTAAGGAGTACTTGGTTTGCAAAACCCACTCGAAAACTCCGATTTTTATGGAAATTAATTAAGTTTAAAAACAACTATATTTAAATTTAGAAAGGGGGGGAAATAATTAAAAACCAAATTAAATTAAAAATAAAAACCTAATGGCTTGAACCCCCGTTTTGTTTTTTTTCCAACATAAACATGTGGAACCTCCTTTCCGGAAAAAGCCAAGTAAAAAAGACTTTTTTTTTCTTTGCCTTCCCGAAAGAAGGTCCCAAAACAAAATGTAAATTGTTTGAAACCGAAAACGTCCCAGCATAGTTTATTTAATTTTAATTTTTGTGGGTTTTTTTTTTTTAAAATATTCCCCCCTTTCCTTTAATTAAAAAATATAGTGGTTTTTTTTAAATTAATTAATCCATATAATATATATTAATATATATTTATATATATATATATATTATATATTATTTATATTAATATATATTATAATAAATATATATTATATATTAATATATTTAAATATTATATATAAATAAATAATAATGGTGTTTTGCCGGTTTGTTTGTTGCCGGTGGGGTAAATGTATGTTGGTTGTGTTTTGGGTGTGTTGGGGTGGTTGGGTTGTGTGGGTCCCCCTTTTTTTTTCGCCCTTAGTATGGTTTACAAACTATTTCAAAATGCTAGAGTTTTTTTTTTTTAAAAATTTTTTTATTTTTTCCCCCCCCCTGTTTTTTCTTTTTTCTTTTTCCCCTCCTCCTCCTCTCTCCCTCCTCTCTCTCTTTCCTCCCTCTCTCTCTCCCTCTTTCCTCTCTCTCTCTCCCCTATCCTTTTCCTCTCTTCCTCTCCCTTCCTCCTTTAATTATATATAAATATTAATAATAATAATAATATATATATAATATATATACAATTGTACATATATAATTACAGAATATATATATAATTATATATTAATTATATATATATATATAATATATATATATATATATTTATATTTATTATATATATATAATAATATATATATATAATGGGTTATTAATATATTATTATATATAATATTAATTATTATATATATATATAATATAATTATATAATTATTTATATATTTATATAATAAAATAATATAATATATATATGCGTGTTTTGGGGGTTGGTGGTCTGTGGTGGGTGGGGTCTCTTCCTTCCTTTCCCCTCTTGTGTCTCCCTCTCTCTCCCCCTCGCTTTTTCTCTCCAATTTTAATATATATATATATATATATATATAATATTAATATATATATAAAATTATAATATTAATAATAATATATAATATATATTTATTAATATATATATATAATAATATAATAATAAATTAATTATAATAATTAATATTATATTATTATATATATTATAGATATATTGATATATATTATATAAATATAAATATATATATAATATATATATTATATATATATATAAAATAATATTGTATAATGTAATATAATTATATAAGTTACATATATATATATATATTATATTAAATAATATTATAATATATTTATATATAATATATAATATATATATAATATAAATATAATATAATAAAATATTAATATTATATATATTTAATATATATAATGATAAATTCCAATATATAAATATAATATAATATTAAAATATATCTATATATATATTAATTATATATAATATATATTAATAATTATATATATAATATATTATATATATTAATATTTATTTATATTATATAATATAATACAAATATATAAATTAATATATATAATATATTATATATATTATATATATATAATATATACATATATAATAATATAATATTATTATTTATATAATATATTAATATATATTATATATATATATATATTAAAATATATAATATATATATATTAAATAATTTATATATATATAATATAATAATAATATATATATATTTATTAATACAATATATATATATATATTAATATATATTATATATTAATGCACTTTCTACAAAATTTGGAAGTTCATGAAAAATGCATTCCAAATTTAATTTTCGAAAACCTCCCCACTGGTGTGGAAAACCTAATAACAGATTATATTTTGTTTTTTTCCCCTTTTCAAAGTTGGGCAATAAGGCAATAAATTTTGGGGGTTTTTTTTTTATATAAGGCATTGTTATTTAAATACCTTAATATTAGGGCATTTTTAATACGAAGCCCCCAGGTGGGTTTTTAAAATTCCACAGAAAACTTGAGGCCGGTTTGGAAAGGGTGTTTTCTAAGTGATTTAAACGTTTTTGGGGGGTAACCCCAGCCCCTGGGTTCGCGGGTTTGGGGTTTTTTAAAGTTCCATTTTTGCCTCCCGCTTTTCGCTGTTTTGGGACTTCCCCCTGGAAAGGGCCCCTTGGACAGAAAAGGAAGAGGTGGCAGAAAATGACAATATGGCGCACAACCGCCAAAAAATGGTGTGGAAATGCAATCAAAACCCATGAAAAAGGAAAGTAAAGTTAGTTAAGTTTTAAATGATTGAGTTTTTTTTAGTCCCACTAAACCAAGAAGAGGCCCCCCCTCCTGGAGGGGGGGTTGGGGGCAAGGTGGGGAAAAAATACCCCTCCCTTACCTCCCTACAAACCCACGGAGGATCTGAGCAAAAGCCACAGACCAAAGCCCTCAGGAGCGTGGGGGAAAGAGGCCCCCCCGGAGTGGCGGGAAGCCCCCAGTTCCCCGAGAAGTGGGTGGGGAATGGGTTGGGTTTGAATAAGCCAATGGGGGGGTGGGGGGCCAAACAGGGTTTTTTTCCGGTTTGGCACAACCAAAGAGCCAGCCATCAAGCAATTTGGTCGGGGCCAAAAAAAAACAAAACTCATGAAAACCCTAACGTGGGGAAGCACAACGGGTTATTTGTTTTCTTTCACATGCTGCGCGGTGGGTGGGTGAGACCGCCAAGCGCCAGGGTGCCTGCTGACAAAAACAAACCTCAATGGAAGAGCAAAATGACAAGGGAGTAATGAACGCCACAATTTTGTGGGGGGGGGGTTTTTTCCCCGAATCCAATGTGGGGTAACGTAAGGTGTTTTCTTAACGGCCACGTTAACATAATACCAAAAGAGAAGAGCGGTGGGAACGTCCCCCCAACCCAAATTACCCAAATAAATAAAGTTACCATGCCGGCGGGTACCGTACGGCCCTTGGTGCCCTACATACGTAAAACGAAAATCGGTGGGAAATGTCAGCTTTTCCCCCCCTTCCTATCTTTGTTGGGTTGGTTCACTACTTAACAAATATGAAAAAAACAACTTTTTTAATTTACAAGAATCCCTTTAAATGTGAAAATTTGGAATTAATAAAATTAATTTATTTTAAATTGTCCAAACCTGTTTTTTTTTTACAAGTCCCTAAATTACCCTGATTTTTTTCATCAAAATGGTTTTAAAATTTTTTATTTTTTTTTTTTTTTTCCCCCTGAAATAAATAAATAAATATAAATAAAAATAAGTTTGGAATTAATTAAAAACCTCCTGCCCCAACTTTTAATGAAAAATTATTAAGCTTTAACTTTAATTTTTTTTTTTCAATTCCATGAACGCCTGCAACAATCTTTCGTTTTTCCTTTTTTTTAAAGAAATAATTAAGTCCCTAATTTACAAAAATTATTTCCCAACATCCTTTGAACCCTTGCACCGAAGGGTTTTATAATTTCAAAACCATGGCAATGGAAATTGGACGTTTTAATGAATGGGTAAAAACTTTGCCTAAAAATTAAAAACCGCGTTTGTTAACTAAAAAAAATTTGGAAAATATTAACGAACCTTGAAATCTTGAAGTAATTATAGAACTGTAATAAAACGAAAAATACCATAATAATAATCAGTGTAAAGTTGAAAACATTTAAAATAAAATTCTTTTTTGATAAGTTCAGTGGGGGGGTTTTTTTATTATTAATTATTTTTTTTATAAAATTATGTTGAACCTGTAAAAAAAAACATGCCCAAGGCTTTGGGTTTTTAAACAAAAGGGCTTTGAAAGTATATCACAAATGTAATAAAATATCTACATACTATTAATATTAAGCTTGCATTTTTTGTCCCACATTTTTCGCTCTTTTGTGCGGTGGCTAAAAATAAAAGTAAATATTTACCAATGAGAAAAAAATATATACAATAATTAATTTAGAGCTTCATAACTAAATTAAGAATTTATAATAAAATTTAAGCTATTATTATTTACATCTATATACTATTAATATTAACTTTAATGAGCAGAATTTTTTGATACTTTTGTGCTCTCTAATTACACAACAACGTAAAAACAAATATGACGAGCTCTGCTCGCTCATAGGGCAAGCCTAAAAGCTTGTGTTCTGGCGGAGCGTAGCGACGTTGCATGTTATCTTTAAAAAAAAAAATAAAATAAAAAAATTTGCCAATATTTTTCACGTTTTTTACAAGTACAAACAATAAATACCAAACTAGCCTACAATTTTTAATAATGTTTAATAATGCTACTAATAATAATATAGCTACAAATCAGAGTTATATAATATATACCTAGACGGTTGGGATTAAAAAAAAAAAACGTTCGATTTTTTTAAAAAAAAACACGTTTTTTTTAAAAAAAAGACCAAAGGCCAAAATTTTTTGTTTTTTTTTGTTTTGTTTTTAAATTACTTATTTTTCATGTATATCAAGTCTTTTTAGGGTATTTAGCATTAAAATACATTAAATTACGAAGTAAAATAGCAATATGTTAAAAGAGGTATTCAATATATAAAGTAGAGCAATTTGGTATTTAATTAAAGTTTTATTAGTGCTCTAGGCCCTAGGGCATATAATTATTACATTTCACATGATCTGATTATGTATTATTATTATTATTATTATTATTATATATATTATATTAAACAATAATAATAGTTATATATATAAGTACCTATATGATATAAGTAGAAAACAATGCTCCAACAGCTATAAAAATCTAATACCTTGTAGTATTTATGCTTTCCACTATACTAATATATAATCATATATTATTACTATATATATTATATAATATATATATATATATATTATAATATAATATATAATATATATAATATATTATAGTATATATATATATATATATATATATATGCTAATGCAGGCCTCGGAGAAGGTCTGATCGCCGTAAACGGCACCTTTCTATCTTTCGGCGAAATTGTAAATGAAATGCTATGCGGTACATCGATTTCAGAGATAAATGTTGCAGGAGAAGAGGAGAGAGGTCGCATGGTATATGTATTTAGAAAGTGGCAAATTTGATTTGCTCGCTGTTGACTGAAACCAAAGAATGAAGGAAACGGACAGGAAAAATAAAGTGGTGTGGCGCTGGAAATGTGTGGTGCGTTTGCTCCGGTGTGGAACGAGAATGATTGAGAGGGAGGAGGAGTTGAAGTTCTTGAGTGAGATGACCTGTGGGTACAAAGCTTGGTAGACTTTGAGTGTGTGAGTCCTAGAATTTTAATGGTTAAATGTATTAAGTTTGAAAAGGGTCATGGTAGTGTTGGTTGTCTGACGTATGTCCATCCTTGTAGGGAAATCGGTTGAAGAGAGTACGATTTTTGGGATAATCTGAATGATGTTTTAGATGGGGTGAGTAGTAGCTTAGCATTGATAGTTTTTGGGGGTCCTGAATGGGTTGGCGAACGGTATCAAAAAGGATGATGGATAACAGGTCGGTTTTGGATGGTGGCGGGAGAAATGAGAATTGGTAGGAAGTGATTGATTTCAATGCTGAAAGAAAGAGGTATTTGCGTAAGTAATACTTTCTTAAACACACATAAGAGTATCGATAAGTATACTAAAGAGTTGGTGTAGGGTAGAGATGGTTATCGAAGTGAAAAAGTATGATTGATTTTAGTGTTGTGAAGAAGGAGATGTTAAAGTATGTTTTTGTGGGATGTTAAATCAGTTAGGGGTTTAGGAATGGGATTGTCGGATCATTATGGATGTTCTATGTAAGTGTTGGAGGTGGGCTTGGATGGAGAGGAAGGTATACGAAAGGAAGTAGGTAAAATTAAGAGGAGAAGTTAGGTGAGCAAGATAATAAGGATAAGTATGTAAGAGCGCCCGCTAGTAATAAATCGGTGGAATGTGAACAAGTTGATACTGAACAATTCTGGGGGCAAATGAAGGAAGCCAATTGTTAGTAGTGCGAAAGGAAGTATGCTGGAATGCGCTTAAATGTCAGGAAGTAAGAATGTTAACAGTGAATGGTGAATTGAAGAGGTGATGAAGGTGGTGGTTTAAAGGTAAAAAAGAAGCGTAGGCAATTGAAAACTAAGTACCTCAAAAGCAAACATGATTGAAGACCTCAAAAGAAAGATGCCTTGGAAATACTATATCCAAACGGAGAAAAAGGAAACTTACTAAAAGGTGTATACGTAGGAGGGAAAAAAAAGGTAAATGAACAGTTTGAAGGAGGATGAATCGGGACTTTCAAGGGAACAGGAAGCTCTTCTGGAAGGAAGCGCTGAAAGGTTAAGATATCCTGTTTAGGCGAAATCGTCCTTCAGGTAAAGCATAGTAAAAGGTTTCTTTTCGTCTAATTTGAATAATGAAATGGGTGTGAGAGTAGTGTGGAAAGAACATTCGAAAATCTGCACAAATATTAACAGTAATGAAGAGGTGATATGAATGTGTGTGGGTTTGATGGGTGCAGAAGGAATAGGTATTCTTGGGAATGACGGATTATTGTAAGGACGGAGGTCAATGGGTAGAGTGAAATACTCCGCAAGATTGATTGAATTTTCTGTAACACAGCAAGATTGGATTGAGTGTTCTCTAACATAGCAAGATTGGATTAATTTGGGAAATGGGGTCAAATTAAAGCATTTATAAGGTATAGTTCCAAGCGATTGGAGGAGAGCGGTAAATGTACCCTCCTATATAAGGGGTAAGGGAGAAAAGGGGAACTAGTAGAAATATAGGGCGACATCTAAGTTATTGAGTATTGTAGAGGAAGTAATATGCTGGTATTTTGATTGGAAAAAATTGCGTCGAGTGACTGAAGGACTGATTGAGTGAAGAACAAGGTGCGTTCTAGTGAGTTGTTAGAGGATGTTGTGCCGTATCAATCTTTACATGATAGACAATGATTGAGAAAATCCAGTGGAGGAAGTAGAATTAAATTGCTATTTTAGTTTTATGGACTTTGCAACAGCGTATGATAGAGTTAATAGGGAAGCGTTATGGCAGGTGTTATGATATATGGTGTTGTGGTGGTAGGCTTTCTGAATGGAATCAAAAGTATGGTTATATGACGATAGTGAAGCGTGTGGGAAGAATAAATGGTGTCGATGGTGATTGGTTTAGGATTAATAGCGGAGTAAGACAGGGGTTGTGTTAATGTTCTCCTTGGTTATTCAATTTGTATATGGATGGGTTATTGAAAGAATCTCGATAGGTGGGTGATGGCAGAAATGGTGTCTAGAAAGGTGGGAGTTAATGGAGATGACGTGGAGGTGCCCTACTAGTTATATGCGGCATGTATTTTGGTTCTGTGTGGCGAATCTGAAGAGCATTTGAGAGATTGTAGAAGATATTTGCAGGGTGTGTAAAAGGAGGGGCTTGAAATTAAACGCATAGATAAGAGTAAGGTTTATGGTTGTGAGGTGAGGACAACTCCTCAGTGTTGGAGTTATGTAGATGAAGTGAGCAGCTAGAACAAGTGTCTGAGTTTAAAAATATTTATGGGTATATGTGCATGAGAAGGGATACGGACGATTGCAGAGTGTGTAGGGAAGAGTTGTGAGATGCAGGAAGGTGGCTGGTGCAATTAAATCGAATGTTGTAGAATGCAAAGGGACTAAGTTCTTGGGCAGGCTGAATCAGGTCTACATGAGGGTCATGTTTGTTACCTTGTTATTGTATGGTAGTGACACTATGGTCTGGATAAGAAGCTGATAATCTAAAGTTCATGTGTTACAGATGGACGAATCTTAGAGTGTGCTAGGTTGTGAGAAGAATGTTTATAAAGATGAGGAGATGAACGTTATTAGAGACGCTGGTGTGGTGCTGAGCCACCGAAAGGGGTAATGAGGAGAATAAATGAGAAGTATGTTGAGATGGTTTTGGTCATGTGGAAAGGATTGAATGATAGTCGGTTGGTTAAGAAGTTATAGTGGAGAGTGTGTTGGGAACGACCGGCTGGGAGACCGAGAGAAAGTGGATTGAGTCGTGAACGAATGTCTGAAGGAGAGAAATTTCGAGTTTGGCAGAGGCGAGAGTAAGGGTGCATGATTAGGAGAGAAATGGCGGGGTTTTGTATGGGGCATGGTGTGGCTCACCTGGGCAGGGGATGAAACCCTTACATTGAGATGCCATAGTTGAGGGTCCGTCGCGGTCCATGAAGCTCTCTAGGGTGGATTTTCTTTCTGTGCGAGCTCTCACTAATTAATTGGTACAGAGAGGGCGGTAAGGCTGGTGCTTTGCTTTTCGAGAATTTGTATGTTTCCTACTGCTTTCTTTTCTGATAGCTTGTACAGCACCTTACCCCCAATCTTGGGGCAAAGAGGCAAGGTGAAGAAAGAAAGAAAGAATCATATTAATTATATATATACTATAATATATATTAGATAATTATAATATATATATATATATATATATATATATATATATAATATTACTTATATATATATATATATATATATATATATATATATATAAATATAGTATATATATATATATATTAATATTATTATATTAATATATATTTTATATTCTTCATCTTTACCCTTTTGTCTCCCCAAGACTAGGTGGTAGGTGCCGTAACAAGCATCAGTAAAAGAAAAAGCACGTAGAAGAATTATGACAAAAAGTCGAAAAGGAAAGCCCAGCCTTACCCCCCCTCTGTTACCATTAATTAGTAAGACTTCGTCGCAGTCAGTAAATCCACCCTATAGCTTTACGGGACCGCGAACGGACCCTCACTATGGGCTCAACATCGTCAGTGTAAGGTTCATCCCCTGACCAGTGGGCCTACAAGCCATAGCCCCCTCCACAAAACCCAGGCCATTCTCTCTTATTATGCCACCTTTATTCTCGCCTCTGCCGAAACTCACATTTCTCTCTTCAGACATTCGTTTACTGACTCAATCCACTTTTTCTTCTTAGTCTCCCAGCCGGTCGGTTTTCAACACACTCGCCACTATACATTTTGCTTAAAAAACCGACAGTATCAATCTCCTTTTCTCACAGTGACCAAAAACCACAACATACTTTCAATTTATCTCTCTTTACCCCTTTCTTCATACCACACAACTCAATAATACATTGTTCCCGATTCCTCATTTTATCAAATTCTCTCACACCTAAGCATGTTTGCCCCTAAAGGATTGTCTCATATGTGACTGAACACATTGAAACTTTTAGATCTATACTCTTATTTCCAGACCATAGTCTCACTAGCCAGTATACACATTAACAAACCGTGGGAACTACAATCATGTAAGAAAATAGCACACTAAAGACTTACTATAGTTCCTTACATTCACAAGCGATTTAATTGCACCAGCCACCTCTACCATTCACACTTTCCTACTAAACTCTGCATCATCCGTTCCTTCTCATCCAACACATATTTACTTTAAATATTTAAACTCAGACACTGTTTCCAGCTGCTCACCATCTTAACATAAACTTCATTACTGAGGACTTCCTCACTCACAAACCCATAACCTAACTCTCTTATCTACAATTACTTTCCAAACCCCTCCTTTTGCACACTCCTGCCAAATCTCTCTACCACCAATCCTCTCAAACTCTCTCTCAGGTTCGCCAACACAAAACCAAATCATCCCCAGTTTAAATAGTGTATGCCAAGCCCTCCACTCACATCTCCATCATCTAACACCAGGTATCCTGTCACGACCCACCTTCTAATTCTTTTCATACCCCATCCATATACAAAATTAGATAACCAAGGAGACATAACAC
>JABUQX010061483.1:0-10000 GCA_015478945.1 Trachelipus rathkii
GTTGTAATGACTAATTGTGGTCAAGTTTTTGAAGTTATAATTGTTTTCATTTATTTGTTTTAAATAGAGGTCACAAGTACAGTAGGTTGACACTAAATTCTCTAGTTTCAGGAACACTCATTCACATTATTTTAAACCGAAAGTATGATTGCTGACTTACTAACTGCAGCTTATAAGGATGTAGTAGTCGAGTCATAGAGCTAGATTTGAAAAATTAGCGAGTGGTCATTTGAAACACTCTATATTGCAAAATTATTTACATCTTCCACAATCAATGCTCTAAGTGCAGCTAGTGAGATCAAAGATCATAGACTGGTCAGTAAAGGAATTTAAAACAATAATACATTCTTTTATATTCATATGTGAAAACTCGGAAGTGGACACCACTATAATTACCCTAACGTTATATCAGATCGTGCACGATGTGTGTGTGAGAGAGCTTTGAGCTTTTTAAAAATCTGAATTGTCACTTGGTTCGTTTGTTAATAAAGAGTGTGTTAATTTCACTTTTCACGTCTCTAGAGGCGGATTGCATTTCTATTCATATACCTCTTTTATTTCTCAATGTGGATTTTTGAGTGAGTGAATTAGTGCCTCTCACTACTAGCTTATTATGTGTCACCTCTCTCCTTCATCGTAATCATCTTATTATTTTCATTATTCTTTTATTCAGTGTGTTCTCTTTATTCAATGTTGCTAGATTACTCTCCGATATATTGTGATAATAGTTACTGTTTTCATCTAACCTGTTACTGTTATAAAGAGACGTATTTTGCTCTGAAAGGCTGTGAATACTGGTCGGTGAACTTGTGTTATCATTTTATGAATTATAAGCAGGACCAAGATTTGCGTGTTTAGTATAATAGGTCAGGTTGGTCCTATCGGGCTAGATAAGAAAATATTTTGAATACTACAGCTGTGAGGTGTGCGTAGTTAACTGACGTATACTGAGAATTAGAAGAATTCTCGGGTATGACGCTGATGCATATGAGATAGCGAGTTTGCTCCTCCTGCTCCATAGGGGGATAATATACGCTATGTGGGCTCCTCAGCGGTAAAGATATGGGGTATGTCAATATTACTCTACTAATAACTTTCACGGGCTACTATATATGTTTACAGTTATAGGGTTACTGTAGGTGGGGGAATTATAATAAAACACTCAAAATCCTTCATACCTGTTTATGTAGTTGTGCATGAATGGTTTCGGTGTATATTCGTTCCGTAAAGGGATGATAGTAGGTAAGCATCATATCTTCGACTTTCATTAGTTTCTCTTATTCGAGTGTGTTGGGAGGAAAAAAGGAAAATTGAGAGAGATCTTAATTGTACTATAAGATAGTGTGGGGAATAGTTGTATGTAAAGTAATAGATACAGATCCCGAAGTAGTAGAGTCCAGGGCACGCGCTGGTGAGTCCTTTCAATATATTGTAAATGTACTCTTCAGTTAAGTATTACTGAGCACAGCTAAGCTAACCTATGATAGTTCTGAGTTATAACTATATACAGCTTTATGATTATTGAGCATATATTAGAGTTAGTTTTATATTATAGAGGAGATTGTGATTCGTTAAGAGGATAGGATACCATTTGGCTTACCTGCTTTAATAGACTTGATTGATATGAGTGGAGTGCGAGTATAATAATTAAAAGGAGAAATAGGACCTCTTAATGGGTCAATTGTGCTTCTCTCACTTGTCGTCTGGTGATATACTTAAAGATTCTTTATAGTAAGTAAAGACTCTCGATAAATACCTATCTATATACAAATGCCTTTCGTTAATCATTACTACGATTTATAACAGATATATATATCTTTTTATATTATAATATGTCTAGATCGTTTATTTTTGTTAGAATAGAAGAGTTGACTCATATTTGTCTTGTGTTATAATTACATAATAGTTAAAAGTGTATTAATATAATTTTTTGATTATTAAATTTAAATTAATGGTTTGATATACATTATATATTATTACTGATGTGTAAATATGCCGTTTTGTTATTTATTGTAAAGATTAAGGTGATTAAGTTTGTGTATTTATTACGATTAAAGGCGAAATGTAATTGTGTGGAGATAGATTGTATTTCATATATCGCATTTGGTATAAAGTTAAACTTGAAATGGCTAAAATCATGAGAAAGATTTGTCAGGTGTGAGTCACCCCACCATATTTAGTGACATAACGCGCAGAGGTGTTTTTCCAGTGAGATATGTATGTTTCTCGACTTATTTGAGTTGTTACTACTCGCGATTTAAGCATGTCTCACCTCTAGAGTGAGAGTCAAGGTAATAGAATTATAGTTATTGTAGTCATAGTAGTTATCATGTGAGATTTTATGCAAAGTAAGATTAAGTGTGAGAAACGACAATTACATAATAATAATAGATGAAGTTCGTCATAACTATCTGAGTCTAATAACTACACTCTCTGGTGAGGTACGTTATTAAAGTTAATAATTTTTACCTCATAATATTAACGGAGCTGACGTTAGCATAGATTTCTCGTGAATAGCGCGATAATGTTAATAAATAAATAGAGCATTTTCGGCGATCAGTAATAGAAATAGTGTGAATTTTTTGGTGATAATAGTGTAGCGCCTTTATCTACTCTCTTCTCTTAGGCATTGGAGAAGGAAGAGGAAGACGAGTACTGAAGAACATATGCACATAGTGTACAGCTGATCCTTTTTATACATAACTATCCTATTCACCCACACTTACAACAACGGGAAAGTATATTTCATTTGATAAATATTCATAAATATCTGTTATAAAGTTGTTACATACAGAATAAGAAAGTATTCTGAGAATATTAATTGATAACAAACTAGTTCGAAAAAGCAAGATACACTACGATAAGATAAGAATTTCTCTCGTTAAATAGAAAATAATATTATATTAATTTTAATATTATAGAATTAACAGAAAAAAACAAAGGTAGATGCACTACTAAACGTTTCGAGTTTCCTATAGTTCATGCAATCTTATAACATATTAATACTAAGCTATTGGAATATAATTAGAATATTTCGGTATCTTCTTATAGGAGAGTAGCGTTGATACCTCTGTAGTATAAACATCTCGTCCATACACAAAATGCATAAAATGCACATAAGACGATATATAACATTTAAGGTGCTATAAATGATCTAATCCTCATATTGTTGACTTAATATGGATGCAAGGCAAAAGGAAGAGGTAGATTTGGTGAATAGGTTGGTGAAGCTCTGACGAGATCATGTGTATAATATAGCAAAGAAATCATGCACCACTGAATGTTATGATAACTCGTTAGCAGTATATTAAGAAAAGTTTTCAATAATACATGTGGAGTGTTGTCCGGCTGTTTGAATAGAAGCTAACATCATGTGGATGGCAAGAGAATTATTATAAAATAAATAATAAAGAGCAGACTTAAATATGCGTGGACACTGGAACAATTATGGGATAACTAATCAGGTCGAGGATGGTGATGTAGTTCAGCGATCGGAAATGCAGCAACAAACACTAAAGTATAATCGTGAAATATATCCTGACAGAGAACCAATATGTGTAAAAATATAAAAAACAATCACTATGCTAAAAGGACTCGAGCTGGATAAAACTAAGATGAGAGAGTAATGGTAGAGAGCAATAATAAAGAGAAGTCATGTAGGGTATGTGATCACGCATAATATTTTTTTTTTATGTAATGTTGTAGAAAGTTATGTGATTGTTACAGATTTAATTAGTTCAGATTAGTTTCTGGTATAACTTGAGTTACTCTTCAACAAAAGGTAAAGGCAGATAGTATACTTTCTATGAATAGAATATTTCAAATAAACTATTATCAGATAGTATTATTGTGAGAGAGTCGTTACAACATGGAACAATGTAGAGATTTCAATTGGCAATGGAACGCAAATTGAAAAAGGATCACTATAGATCATAAACAGTGTATAATGTATTGATTATTGATAGAAAGATACGATGATATCCGGTCTTCGCGTCACACATTCTTAGCGAATATAAGGAGGCAGCTCAAAGCTTGCATAATCCAAATGAAGACTGAGTGTTGTGAGTATTTCAAACACGTGATGAACGAACAAGCTGACAGTCTATTATCAGAGGCGCAGATTATCATAATTGTTGCAAAAATTTATATGAGAATCTATAAGAGGTAAGCTATTGAGCTAGTGTGTGACACCATCAATAGCCCGCCGTAACTGATCAATTAGAAGAAAATGCGAGAAAAGCGCTAGGTGGATGATGGTGTGAGATTTTAGCTTGAAACCTAACTGATTATAAGTAGCCATCCATAATAGACCATAATAAGTAGTTGATGAGAGAATATGTGTATGAAGGAAGAGACATGAAGATGTCTAATTTGGTGAATTGTTAGATGTTCAGGGCGTGTGAGTGTGAGGAGGGCGTCCTTCTCAACGCTCTATAAGGAGCTCTCTGCTCAGTCGATACTCCCTGCTAGAAGAGTAAGTTCATGACATCCCTTAAAGACCTAAAACGTCACATAATATATAACTCTCGCGTTATATATACATACTACATCTAATATCCATATTATACATATAATATATTAGTATATAGATAGTTAATGATAGTTAAGTCTATAAAGTAAGATATGATTAAGTATATATAAGTTAGTAGTAGTAGTTAATAGATTAATTAGTATTAAATATAAGTTAAGTTAGATAGTAGAGTAGTAGAAGTTATAGTTAATATATTATTTGTTCATGTATTATTATTATTATTAATTTTATATTATTATTTATTAATTATTAATTATTTAATTATTATATATTATTTAATCTTATAATTATATATTTGTTTATTTTTGAATATATTCTATTCCACAAAAAGAAAAATATATTTTAAATTATTTTTAATTAATTTTGGTAAACTCGATATTTTAATATATTATTATTTAATTGATTGATTATTATTATATTATTTTATATATAATTATTAAATTTAATTATTATAATAATTTAATTAATTATTATTATTATTTATATAATTAATTATTATATTATATTACATATATTATTATAATTTTATCTATTATATAATTATTTGAGTGTGATTATTATAATTTATTAAATCATATACTTTTATGTATTAATTCATTTATATAATAGTGTGATTGTATTTTTAATCCCTATTAAGTAATGGTGATATTATTCATTATTATTATTATTATTATTCGGTGATCTATTCATTGATTATAATAATTCATGAACACTCTTTAATGAGCTCAGCTATCCCAATTATTCTTTTAATTTATTAATAATCTATTATTAGCTTGAGACTTCACTTATTTAATCAATATATATAGATAGAGTTTTTAAATTCATTGATATTATATTATATTAAATTATTTTTAAATTATTATTAAATTATATTATTATATATATAATTTTAATTATTATTATTTATATTTATCAATTATATTATTATTATCTATAATTATATTAATTATTATTATTATTATTATTATTATTTTTAACTTAATATATTATTTACTTATTATTATTATATATATAATTATTTTATTTAATTATTAATTATTATTCTTTAATATTTATAATTTAAATTATATTTAATATATTAATTATTTAATATATTTATATTATTATTATTAATTATTATTTATTATTATTTATTATTTACTATTATTTATATAATTTAATATTAGATTTTATAGTTGAAATATTGAATTTTATATTTCGAGTTAAGCTATTGAGGTATATTTTCTCTATAAAAACTATTATATTATTATTCTTATTATTATTATTAATATTTATTCTTTGGTATGGACTATAATTTATATAAATAACAACTGTGTAACATTTGAATATAATTTCTATTAATTAATAAGTATTTTTATATCGTACTCATTTATAAATTTTTCATTTATTTTGTGTTGCTCCTCACCTTGGTTTTGTAATGAAACTAAATTAGCTATTAGACAATAAACTTTGGATGATCTTTTAATTATAAACTATTTATAAATGATTATTATTAATTATTGTAATTTGATAATATATCAAAGATGAATAACCATTGAAATAGGATCATATATAAATATGAGAGAGATGTGTGTGAGTGACATGTACACTAAATTCTCATAGTGATGAATCAGATGATTCGGTCAATAAGTGATCCTGATAGCAAACTATTGGGTAGTGAATAGAAACGCTAGTTTCTTGTGTGAACTCATCTACGCAAAGAAGCTTCCCACTCGATACAGTACCAGCTTAGAATTGGAGGCAAAATGGTAATTAAGAAGCATTGCTCTCCTATTCAACTTCGTCGATTTGGGATCATCATCGTTAACTAAACCAATCACAACTCGACAGCCCCACAAATTGAATCAATTATATATATGGTGATCAATAGTGTTTTAGTACTACTATATAGGTTAATCTTTATTAAATAATGAACCCCTATTAAATGGGTATGGATAAAAAATTTAAAATACCATTACTAAAACTTCAAAAAATTATTTTATATAAATATAAAATTATAACATTTAAAGATTAAAACGAAATAAAAAGAATGTGGGAAATACGATGATATAGCAAGTATGATCATGAAAAGTTAGAAAGTAAAATCGCTAGTAGTTAGTAAATCTAATGTTACTTTAATGGGAATCATCTGAAGTAATGCTCTCTCGGTATTGTACGTATTACTCATAATCCAGTATTAGATTTTAGTATAGTTACTGAAGTGAAAACAAGACGGAGTGCGTGCCGATCTACTGTATACGGAAGGCCGTATAATAATATATTATATACTATAAGTGCGCCTATTTATACTCACTCACATATTATGATGCTGGTGGTGGTGGGACGGGGTGTGTGTCTCCTCTACTATTTACTAGTGCATAGAATATATATATGTAGTAACAGTTATGTGGTTATAATATATGTATTATATATATATTACGTAATAAAGATACTATATCTATGGTACATATATATACTATCAGTCTGTATATGGGGATAGTCTATATAAAGTATGGTATTATGTACTAGTAGAAATAGGTCATCATGAAGGCTGATCTCGTGTGAGGCAATGGGATATAAACAAACGACACTCGTCGTAGAGGCGATGTATAGATTGATTTGATTTTCAGAGTTGGCTAAATGCCCAAAGTGATGCTGAACAGCGACAGCGTGTTCGTCCCAGTCGCAGATCATGATGTGACCGGCGAGTTGACGACGCTCAAGAGGCCAGAGAGATGCTGCCTTAAGCGGGATACTTCGCAGAAGGTCGTAGGTATGTGAGAGCGTGAAGTGAAGTTTGGAGTTGGAGTTTTGCAAAGAAGATTGCAGGCGTGGTGTGTATGATGAATATATGACTCATTTATCGCTTGTGAATAACGGGCAGAAAGTACCGTGATATGGTGGCAGTGATGAGCTTTACTCTCTCACGGGTGCTTATGTAGATGACGGTAGTAGCTACGTACGAGATAAAACAATGCTATTATAAATTTATTGTAATTGTAAAGCTATTATTATGTACGGTAAAAATTGCTTACATACATCTTAAAACATCACACATAACTGTTTTTATTATACTTTTTGTTAATATTATTTAAAATCTTAAGTCCACGCCAATAAGAGTCTTTTCCCTGACCGGCGATATATGACGCCAAAACGAAGGGAAGACGTTAGTTTAGGCAGCGAGAATCAAATGCATAAGAGTGTCCCCGGAATCGCTCGGACACACAAATACATTATTTTGGTATAAGATTAAGCGTGTTAGTACTATAATTAATGTTCTTTTAACAAGATCTTTTTTTGTGTCATTTGTAACGCTGAAGTTGATTCACCAGTGAAAATAATAAAGATAAAAAATTAGAAAGAACGGTGAAAGAGATCTAGTAATAAACATGGCATTATATTACATGCCCGTCACATGGGCGCTCGATGCCAGACACTGCTCGTAGTCTAAAAATAAAAAGAGTGTGTGATTACGTATGGGATTTAAGTATTTCACGAAGATAGCGATATATGAGTGGTTGTTGCCACACGTGTACCTTATTAATTAGGAGAATATACAAAATAAAATTATCTAGTGTATTATTGCGTGTGAAAACAACTATAATGCTCACGAATAGACCACTGGTGTCGTAGTAAAAAATAACATCAAAATCTATTTAATACACCTTCTCTTATTAATTAGGTGTACCGAGGAGGTGGGAGGGATTTAATTCTAATGTTTAAACTGATTATGAAACTCATCTACTCGCGCTAGCAATAGATTTTGATGAAACCCCAGAAGACATCATTCATTAAATCTTAGGTTAAAAACAGTAAGAATATTACTACTAATCATATACTAATAATAATAATAATATATAATAATGAATAATATAATAATTAATAATAATATATAAATAATAATAATAATATAATAATAATATATAATAATAATATGTATACCCAAGTGAAGTTATTAAAAAAAGTTCTGAGAGTCAATTATTGATAATATAAAAACGGTAAAGTGAGCGTGAAGACACTAAACAAATAAAAAGCTGCAAAGTGTCAAGAATGCAGTTTTCAAAAAAAAATTAAAGAAAAAAAAAATCATTTTCAAAAACGGAAAATCACCGTGCCTTAGAAAAAAAAAAAAAAAGATCGTCAACAATTCAAATACAAGAAAGCTTCGACCAAGCAAAATTAAAGATACCCCCCAAGATACCCTACGCCTGTTAAAAAAAAAAAGAAAAAGAAAAGTGTTATCCAGTTGAATAGTTCTTTTTTCGAAAATCACATCTTTTTCAAAAAAAAAAAAACAAAAAAAAAAAAAAAAAGTTTTTTCTTTAAAATGTGAAATCAGAAGAGAAAAGTCAGATTCCTGATGTGAGAACTCACGGTCCCAAACGTTATAGCTTGTTACTCATCGAAGTAGGCTTAACTTCCAAATTGGGGCGAGAACACGCGAGTTTGCTACAACAACAAAAAAAAAAACAGAAATAAAGTCTCTGTGATGAAGACGAGGCCGATATAAAGAAACTTGGGAAAATAAAATACCCCAAAATATTCAAATTCGCCTCTATGCAGAAACGAACTAAAGCTCAAAATTGCTGTCTGTTAAAGTACTGAACCTCTTTGTGATGGCGTTCAGAGAATACAGGAAAGAACATAGAAATTCTTCTCCCGTGCAAATGGTATTTTGTTTTTGTAGTGAAAATTTAATCTGGTAATTATTTTGTTTTATTAAAAAGTAATTAAAATATATTATAATACGGAAACATATTGATGTTATAGAATAATGGAAAATCAGATAGACTTCTTTTTGTCTTATGATAATTGATAGTAATCTTGTGTATATTAAATAAAGTTTTACAATATGTAAAAGGTGGGAATCCCCATCCTTCGGTGCTCTTATCCCCCAAAATCGGGTAGGGATGGAGGTTGAAGTGTGAAACAAAGATGCGTGTAAACGGGCATGTTACCATGTGCCGTCATACGATATAAGAAATAGTCCCTTTTTTAAGAAAGGAAATTTGTAACTCGTGTTTTTTAGAATAGTAAATAAATTATTCTGGTAAAAGAACTTTACAGCTAATGAAAATCGTATTTGTAAAATGGGCCTCTAAGGATGGTCACATTAACGTAGAAATATTCTTTTTTTTAAAGAAAGAAAACTGTAAAAAAATTTAAGGGTATTAAATTTATATTTTAAAATATTAATTGTTAAAGTCTTGAGTCTGTGGTATATTTACATGCCTGGAGATCTCCATATTTTAAAAATTATTGTATTTTATTTATTGATTTTACAATAATTAGATTAGGATAGTTCGCGTTCTCTGATAAAAAATTTAATAAAATTTTTATAAGTAGTATATAAAAAAACTATGGTATCTATAAATTCGGAGTAACAGTACCTGAATTAATTTTTGTAAATTTTTATGGTGCCGAGTTGTTATATATTCTTAGAATTCAAACGCAAGTACTTTAAAATTTATCATACCATAAGGGGGACAG
>JABUQX010061483.1:12500-21120 GCA_015478945.1 Trachelipus rathkii
TATATATATATATATATATATATATATATATATATATTAAAAAAAAAAAAAAAAAAACAAAAAAATTTTTTAAAAAAAAAAATTATATATATATATATATATTATATATAAAAGTTTCTTATATTAAAATATTTAAATTTGAAAATACATTGCAATTTTTTTTTGAGTGGCCTAATCTCTATATGAAATTTTGAGAACAGATAGAGTTGGCGTGATGAAAATCTTAAATGTTTTGTTTTTTTTCATTTCCAATTATTGGCGGGAACGTCAATAATGAGTACTTGAATGCCAACTTCAAGTAAAAAAAATGGTTGGAAATAGAAAAATTGCTTTAAAATTTCCCATATCTTGCATGATTAATAAAGTTACAGCATATTTTCACTTTAGACTTGAAATTTTTTAACGTTTTTTGAAACAAATTGACTAAAATCTTGGCAATAAATTATTTTTCTTTTCTAATTTTTACATAGAACACATCTCTCTATGGTAGTTTTTTTTTATGAGATTCTGCCATTTAATTGGCGATACAAAGCAAACGGTTAGAGGCTCAACGGTTTTATTTTTAATATTTTAAAATTTTATATTTGACATTGATGTTTTAAATTTAATGCTAAAGAATTACGATTTTTGCTTTTAATTTCATACAAATAGGATAGAAATTATAATAAATTATGTCCAAATTTCTGTTTCGCAAATTTTCCTTTCAAAATTGAAATCATCTATTAGCTGCATTTTAGTTATTAAGTGTATTTCAATTTTTATCATATTCCATACTTAAACTACTAATAAAATGTTCCCTTGGGAAATTTCTAGAAAAATAAATTAGTTAACGCTGCAGAAGTTTACTCGGTTTAGATATATATGTTTTCATTTAATTTTCGCAATTTAAAAAGATTAGTTTTAGATTGTATTCTTTTCTTTATTAGAATATAAACAAGCTATTTTGTCAACTTTATTTTTCAATTGGGTCCTTTGTTCATTGTCATTGCTCGACGCAAAGTAGAAATTCATTACATCAGTTACAATAGATTTAAGTGATATCTCTTTTTCGGTTTTGATCTGGATTTGCGTTTAAACTTTTATTTCAGTGTCTTTTCTTGTCCAGCTGTAATTTCCTTAAGTCTGTATTGAAAGAAATTGAACAATATTATCATTCGCAATTGCCATGACGGTTGATGAAGTGAAACATTTGCAATTGTACAATGGATATTTGAGAGGTTGCTAAATGAACATATTATTAGCTTTTAAATTGTCAAATTTCGTGTTCAACTTACTGTTAATCGTTTCTTTTATTTTGTAACATAACATCTGCATTAGAGAATGATTGAAAACACCTCTTCAATCACTTTGATACTGATAGCACTGTTCTTAGTAATTTAAGTTGTAGAATAACATTTTCAGTGTAACCGTTAATATGACTATGGCTTTTATTTATTTTATCCTATGGCTTTAAAGCTGCAATAACATTTGGAATGATGGCCCATGATCCAGTCTTTGCCTGTTAGATTGTTTTTATTTGTTTCGGGAACTAAATATGCAAAATAGGCTAAACTGTTCTCCACGTCTAAAGTGTGTTGCATAATTTTTAATGTACTATTTCATCTCGCTGGTATATTATTATTAATATTAATTAGTATTAGTATTATTATTATAAGTAGTATTAATAATATTATTCAATCATGGTTGTTGAAGCTGTCCCTGTAGTTTTCTTAGATCATGTTTGGTAACTACAGAGTAAATGAAGTAAATGGCAAGAATTTAACATTGCCTAAAATATTTGTTACCAATTCCTGTTATATTTAACTTTCACGTTATTTTGTAACATAAATAGTTGGTATGATAATTATTAAGTTTAAGAAAAGACTTGATTTATTGTTGTTATAATAAGATTTAAACATCCGTATTTATTTCGCGGGGATGTGAAATGCAAATATTCTCGCCATCACTAATATATATATATATATATATATATATATATATATATATATATATTATAGGTATATTATAGTAGTCGATAATATTATATATATATATATATATATATATATAATAATATACTATTATATATCATATATATATTATTATATATATTATTATATATATATAATATATATATTATATATATATATGGCTCACAGAAACATATACAAATTGAGGAGGAGGGTTCCTCTGAACCACACAACCAAATTTATGCCATTCGCATAGGTTCGGAACGCAAGGGTAGGTAAGGAGTTATAAGTGAGCGATGATTGGAAAGAACAAACACTGAGATAGTACACATTTCTTTGGACCTGTGGTGCTCAAACGGTCGATCGCGATCGACCGGTCGATGGGTGGGTCGATCGCAGAAATATACCAGTCATTTAAAGCATTTATAAAAAGTTATATTTGCCAATATATTCCGCGCCACATAGGATGGTGGATGTACGATAATTTACTAATTGCACAAATAGAAGAAAAAAATTGTATGAACATTCCTTCTTTGCTTTTGCAAAAAATCGATGACAAAGGCAGTTATGAAGCCCTATGAAGCCGAGCTAAAAAAAATTCTTGAGGAATTTAAAAGGCACTTTGCAGATATAAAAACATAGAGGGAATTCTGGCATTCATGACTTACCCCTTCGCTCGCCTGGACGTGCAAGAAGTTGCTTCGGAAATTTCAAAGCTATTTGACAGGGAGACGACTACTGTCGAAAACGAAGTTGTAAAGCTAATCTCTGACATTAACCTCAAAGCAAGAGCTGCAGACAATAATTTCTGGCTTTTTATGTCCGAAGATAAATGTCCTTGCTTGAAGAAAGTAGCACTTCAGGTAACCGCTTTCTTTGGGTCAACATATTTATGAGAGTCTGCATTTTCTCAAATGAAAATAATCAAATCTAAATACCGTGTTCGCCTTACAGATGATCACTTAACTTTGTGCTTTTTAGCAATAAGTTAGCTACACCCCCATCTTTTGGCAAATACGCAGCGGTCACCAGTGCCAATGCCTCGTCATCCCGACAATAATATTTTTCCTTACTCTGTTTTGTATTTTCTATTCTCTGTAGTAAAAATCCTATGCTCGTAATGTAGTTTGATTTGTCGTGAGTGACCTTGGTAAATTATATACCCCGGCCTATGGATACGCAGATTCTACCTAAGAATGTATGTTTAAAATTTTTCTTGGCAAGTGTCGATCACCGATTCTTTAAAAGTTTGTTGGTCAATCTTCATAGGCAAAAGTATGAGCACCACTGCTTTAGACCAACAATATGCATGAAAACATTAATAAATATGAGTTGCGCAACTGCGAATCATAGCAAATGTTCGATATGTCCTCCACCATCGTCGATGCATTTTGTGTACGTACAACCATGGACAGGCGCACACGTTCAAAAACCCCTGTATTGTTGAGAATGTTTATGCAGGCGTCGACCATGGAATGTCAATGACATACACCAGGTCTTTGAGGTGTCCCCAGAGATAAAAACTCACTGGATTGAGGTCTGGAAATTGTTCCGACACGTGTTCACCTCTATATACCCACTTGCGGTGATATTTAACCGTGATGACTGCATGCCCTATGTTGCTGAAATGTAGTGGTCCCCCATCATACATAAACTACATGGATGCACATCCTCAGCTAGGTCAGGAAAAGTGTAGACAAGAAAATCCCTGTAGATAAGACCTGTAAGACATTGTGGTAATACATAAAGTTTTGCCAGACAATATCAACAATACCAGCACACACGTTGATTCTGAACTGTGGTTATAATCTAGAGTTTATCATACCTCGTGGAGTTTCCCTAGGCCACGCATGCCGGTTGTGAAAATTCGTAATACCATGTAGCCCAAATGTTGCCTCATCCGTAAATAGGTTTGGGAAACCAAGTACTTAGAACCTATTATTGTTTCATCTGAAACCTTTTGCAGGATTCCCCAAAATACCATAAGACTAATATGGTGTGACGTATATGGGACAAAATCTATTTTATCACGAGCGACCTCTTTTGAGTTAAACGAGAACTTCCAGCCTTGAGCTATCATTCATTGCCGGATACTTCCATTACAATCTAATTCAATTATTTATAGATTTTTTAACTTTTATTTAATTTATTATTTTTAATAATTATATTATTGTATATAAAATAACTCACTTATTTAGAAATTGCAGTGACCGCTAACGGAAAAACAAAGATGACTAGCAAACATGGAATTTCAGTTTCCAAATGCGGCGGTTCGAGACTAGATAGGCTTTCTTTATCTTTTACTGTTATTAGTATAATTAATATATTCTATTTAGATCTCCATTGGTTCCTAATGGAACTTTGGGATCCCTTTTTTCTAAGGGTGTATAGTCATTTGTGTGGTAGAGCCGGTTTGCACCAGTTCAAACTGGTTATTAAAACTTTTCAGGAAATGGAACCGGTAAATAGGGCTTCGTGATTTGCTTATCCAAGAATATTAACTCTTATTAGCTCATATTACTAAGCAAAAAACCAATTGTTAAAATTTTGGTAGCTCAACATTGTGTACAAACATCATCATAGAGGATTAAATATAAGAATGCAAAGAAACATGCCTCATAATTCCTTTAATAATAATAATAATAATAATAATAATAATAATAATAATAATAATAATAATAATAATAATAATAATAATAATAATAATAATAATAATAATAATAATAATAATAATAATGGACCTTATGAGTTTCATGGTGCAGATAAATATTTTTTTTTTTTTTTTTTTTACTTTTATCAGATATTGTTAGTATATGATACAAGCAATTAATTAAGATGCTGATGAGAAAGATACGAAATTTGAAAATATTAAAAATTTAATAATAAAGTAAGCAAAAACGTTAATTTTCCATGAGAAAGAAAATGGGATTTTAGTGCTAATACCTGAAAGAATTTAAAGTAAGGTAAAAAATAATGTTTTTGGGCAAAATACGTTCCGTATTGGTTTATTTATATATATATATATATATATATATATATATATATATATATACTATATATATATATATATATATATATATATATATATATATATATATATATATATATATATATATATATATATATATATATATATATATATATATATATAATTCACTTTCTTCCTAACTTTTAAAATAATTTCTCTTTGAACAGCCCGACCATATGTAATATAAATTTATTCAAAACAATTGTTCTTAAAAATAAAACCATCAATAAAATCTTCCTTTAACGATGTCCTTAGATCCGATTTTATTATTTTTAAAGCAGAAAATAAGCTCTCAACATTCACTTGAATAGGAGGCAAAGCTGTAATTGTGCAAGCGGCATCTTGCAAAATTTTATGCTAATAATTGATTGCCTCTTTAACTGATAACTTTGATTTCCGGTCGATTTTCATTATTCCATCTTTTCTAGAAGATATTTAGGTTGAATGTCTTTTACTAGTAGATTGTCTTTTTAGTTTTTTCAATCGCTTTTCTGCATGCTCTAATTTTTCCCATTATCTGGCAAATTTGACTTCTTCATCTTCATCTGACAAAATTTACAAGCGAGGATTCCTGAAACTGCTGAACTATTTGACCCCGACCCAGATTTCTGTTTGATAGCGTGATCTATTTTAAACTCTAGTTCACAAAGTAGCACTCCTAGCTTTATATATCAGACTTTTAGTTCTGAGAAGATTCTAAACAAAGATTGCCGACAAAAATATTTTATTTTCAGTTAACATTCTTTCCCTTCTTTTCATGGAATTTATTTGTGATTTGCTAAAATCCGTTCTCTATAAAAATTTTCCTGCAGTCAAGTCTTCTGATTGAATATTTTTTGTTGCAAAGTATGGGTGTTTTAATAATTCTTCGAGTGTTTCGATTTGTTCCCACTGACTGTCGGAGAGAGAAAGTTCAGAAGTACCGGCAGCCATCATACTACTACTATAATCTTTTAGTTGCAGAAGCCTTTAGAGCATAAGACATGTACTTCTCCATCTTGTCTCTTGACCTAAGATTGCCACTTTTGCAGCTTGATTCTTTAGAACTTCCATTAATTTTGGGGTACGTGCTGCTTTTGCTATTTGTCTCGCCCTGTTTATAAGATTTGCTCTATGAGTATTGTGGAGACCATCACGCACTGCTAACTGTAAAGTATGAACTCCATATCTCATGTGTGCAATGTTAACGTTATCGGAACATAGTCTTTCATAGTTTTATCAAGTTCATTCTGAAAACAACTATTACTTCTTCGTCCTTTTGACATTCGATAAAATCAGTATCACATTTGCCAGCTTCCTATTCTTCCATTCTCATTGTCCTTATTTAATTTTTCAATCGTAATGATCATTTTGATGCGTTATCCGTAACTAAGTTAATTACTTGTATCTTGTTATTTCGAATTCTTTAAGATGTCAGTAACAATTTTAAATATATTCGCTGAAATGTTCAGTATTTTTTTTCTTTTACTGCTAACGTTTTAGAATATTGTTTTTATCTTCGTCCACATATATAAAATTATTGACAAAATAATTTAGCTTTGCCCATGTGTAAGTATCCATTTTTAAATGCACAAAGCGTCCCTTTATGCAATTTTTAAGCTTATTTTTTTGTTTATTTCTTCTTCTAGAACTATTTTACAAATATTTTTCCAGTCTAAAGGATTCCAGTTTCTAAGCTATGTCTCCACACAGTGCTTTTAAATCCTGGTCATGCAAAGAAAACTAATGTCTCACACATCTTTAAATCCTATATAATCAATTGTATTTTAAATTTTTCACTTAACATAGACAGAACAAGTTTATAGCAACTGAAAAAGTTTCCATTTTAGTCTGAGTTTTTGAAATTAAAGGTTTATCCTGATTACCTTTAGCTTCACCTTTCTTTTAACAATTGCAGCAATGTCTGGATGATAGCGTTTTAAATGTCGCATTAATATAGAGGATCCAATAGATGTATTGTGACCCCATGAGTAACTGGTAGTTAGGTAGACTCTTTTGTGTATGTTCGAACTGACTGTTTCCCATCAACTGTGTTAACTATTTCATATTGACAAATGAAAGTATTTTTATCTTCAGAGTAAGTAATATATTCAAGTACATGAGGTGTTTTCGATTTTGGTTTAGTTGACATGATTTTTCTAAGGATATTAAACTTAATTAATTAAAGTTATCTATAGAAGTACCGAACCTTTTTTATTATTGAATAATAAATATACATAATCAAATTTCTGGAAAAAAGAGAATATATATATATATATATATATATATATATGTTATATACAGACATATAGAACTGATATTATATATATATATATATATATATATATATTATATATATATAAAAATATATATATATATATATATATATATATATATATATATATATATATATATATATATATATATATATATATATATATATATATATATATATATATATATATATATATATATATATATATATATATATATATATACATATAGTAATAAATTAATTTAATTTTGTATTTGCCGGAGCCGGAGCAGCCTCTTTTTTTGCGGCTCCGACTCGGCTCCGGCTCAAGGTCCCCTTTAAAATTTCGCTGTCTTTTTTTCCTCCGACTCCGGCTCCGGCTCCATCCCAAAACTTCGCCTGGTTCCGGCCTGGCTCCGGCCCGCTCCAGTCCCTCAAAATTTCGCCTCCCGCTCCGGCTCCGGCTCCACCCAAACCCAGGCTCCGCGGCTCCGCTCCGGCCTGCAGTCTTGGGGAGAAAAAGGTACAAGAAGATATATTTATATATATATATATATATATATATATATATATATAGCAGGCAGTGTGTATATATATATATATATATATATATATATATTGTTAGTATTAGTTATATATATATATATATATATATATATATATATATATATATATATATATATATATATATATATATATATATATATATATATATATATATATATATATATATATATATATATGAATGAGCATGTATATATATATATATATATATATTTATATATGAGTTTAGTTGTCAAGAAAACTATCTTTCTTTCATAGCCCTGGGCATAATCTTATCGGTAAGAATATCGGAGATATATATATAGCAGGCAGTAGCATATAGCATATATATAGCAGAGTATATATATATATATATGTAGTATATATATATATATATATATATATATATATATATATATATATATATATATATATATATATATATATATATATATAAAAATAAATATAGATATATATATATACATACATACATACAGAAAGTGAGGTGGCATCGTTACTGAAAAAGCACCTTGCTACTGTTACTCTCCTCCGTTACTTCCGACAAAGTAATTCCGTTATCGTTATTCCGTTTCTTTGAAAGTAAAAGTAACGAAGTGCCGTCAATCCTTTACTTTTATCTTTTGACTATGAAATTAATTACGGTATCTTAGGTAATTTATTGTTTGTATTTTAAATTTCAAACATTATCATTATTATTAGAAAATATACCCACATGTACGACCATAGTACTAAGACTTAGTCCCTTTCGCCATCCACCAATGAAGCGGCGCACGAAAACGCGAAAGCGTTTCACGATAAACAGCGAAAAACGGTTAAACACCCAGCCTCGAACCGAACGAAGTACCG
>JABUQX010061484.1:0-7500 GCA_015478945.1 Trachelipus rathkii
TATATATAGTATATTATATATATATATATATATATATAATATTTTATAAATATTTAACACTTTTGGAAAATCAATTTAAATACGAATATCACTAAGTGAAGTGTATACATGACACAATGGTTAAACATAAAATTTAAATAATTTGAATAAAAAAAAAAAAAAAGCGTGTTTTCCACATACAACAAGAGAAATAATTTTTACTGAATGTAAAAATATTCAATGAAGTTCAAAAGAACTTCCACATTGAATGAAAAAGTATTTTATTTTGAATATACTAATTATAGTTGGTTTAAACTATACCACCACATATATAATAAGTTTATTATTTATATATATATATATATATATATATTATATCTAATATATATTATATATATAAATATATAATTATATATTATATATATATATATATATATATTATATAATATATTATCTATAATAATAATAATATATATATATTATATATAATTGTAATTTGAATATTAATTAATATTTTACTAAATATTTTTTTAAGAAAAATAACTGTCAGTAAGATCCTTAGTATGAATTTTTTCAATAAATTTTTAAGTATTTAGATGAAAATAAAAAATTTCCCCGTCAATTTGGGGTAGTTATTCAAAATTCCCTCGAAAGTTTTGTAATAATTATTAATTGAATGCTGCCTTCAGTGGAGCCAATTAAAGTTGAATGTGAACGAACTTGTAAGACTGTGTCTCTCATAACTCCCACATCCAAAAAAAAATAACAACCTAATGAGAAGGGAAATTTGGTTAGGTTAGTAATTTTGGGGAAATAAACCAAACAAGTTGGATCTGCACATCGGTCAAGGTGTCGTAAAACACCACTAATTTAACCTTGCTATGGCAAAGCCTATGCACAAGCATAAATCCCTGTGGGTGATTAAACACTATTTTAAAAATAGTTTAAAAATAGCGCCAAAAAAAAGTTTTTGTTATGTAAAAAAAATGATTTTAAAATTTTTTATGACTATTAGATGTCGTGTGCCCTGTATATCAGGCAAGCACAAAAGTGTGAGCGCCGTAACTTAGATGGGTCTTGATGTTGTACCACGTTGGGGGTCAATTAAAATTGTTGGGGCTTTTGTGACAATCTCAGGTGTGGCTTGAAGACCAGACTCACAAATTTATTTCACATTTAGTCTAATCTTCAGAAAAATCTTCGAGACGCGGTACCACTTTTCGCTCGATTATCCTGAAGGCAGCCATGAATAGTGGAAATAAACTTGTATATCTATATATATATATTATATATATACTATATATATATAATATATATATCATATATATAATAATATATAATATTATATATATATATATAATATACTATATACTATAATATATATACCCGATGGGTCTCGTGTGGCCAGGGTAATATACTATATGTATATAATATGCAAGGTAAATGAAGAATACATTATTTACTGCAATCTACGCGATCTTAGACCGAATGCTCCATAAAAACTGAGTTTTTATTATGATGATTTTGGGGACGAAAAAGTTTTGTCGTATATTAAATTTAATTGAAATTTATCCTAATATATTTTTTATTGAGATTTACTGATTTATTTTATATGTAGTTTGATTCTGATGTGGATAATTATAAATTTTTAATTGCGAAGTTATTTCTGGATTGTGCCGAATGTGTGAAACCACGTTATCGAACAAATGTAGTATGATTTTTTGATACTGATAAATATATATTTTTCGGAAGTTGACAAAGATGAAAAATCTCTGTCAAATTTCGAAAGTATGAAACATAAATAACCAACATGATTTGTGTGAAACGTTAACATAAATAACTACTAAGAGTTTCTTTTCTATAACAGTACTACGAAGAGCAAATAATAATCATAATAATAGATAATAATATAATAATAATAATAAAAATAATCATAATGATATAATTAAATAATAATAATAATAATCAATAATATAATAATAATAATAATATAATGATAGAATGATGAATAGAGAAAGCAGTACACTAGCTACACTAAAATAAATGATGATAATAATAATAAAAATAATAAAGATAATAATAATAATAGATAAAATAATAATATAATAATAATAATAATAATATATAAAATAATAATTAATAATAATAAAATAATATAATTATTTATTAATGGTAATAATTACCAATAAATAACTTATTATTTGTAGGAATATCTCGTTTGAAGACACAAAAGTGTTCAGTGAGAAAGATGAATTGTCCGATTAAATAACTTTGTTTGTTTTTCTCAATGAATCTAGTTCTTACAAAGAAGGCTAGAGGCCATTTAGAACTTGCAAGCAAGGTTTAATAGAGGGAAACTATTTATTATTCAAATAAACAGAGGTAAGGCCTCTGTCTAAGGGAACTAACTTGCTCCACCACCAGGGTTAAACTATGCCTACCATTACCACTAGTTACAATTTATCATGCCGGATTTTGATGATAATTCGACTCAAATGTTACCAAGGTTCGGAAAACCTTCGCTGGAACTTGGTCCAGAATGTTTAATTATTTTTACGACAAAAAATCTATGAAGTAAGTATATATATATATTATATAATATGTAATTATATATATATTATAGTTATATATATATCTATATATAGATATATGATAATAGTAATATATATATATATATATATATATCTATATATATATTATTATATATAGTATATATATATATATAAGTAATATATATATATATATATATATTTAAATATTATATATATATATATATAATAATATATAAGAATATATTATTCGTCAATCTATAAAAAAAGTACTATAAATAATTTTTTGAAAAGATAGTCTTTTTCAAGTAGCAATTTATTTATCAATTTTTGAATTCGAAATATGTTTCGGCTCGTGATCAGTTATCAGGACGATTTTTTATTATTTCTAAATAATTATTTATAATCTTTCTAATATTATTTTAATAAATATATATATAAAGAGTAATTTCCGTTTATAATATTTAAGGGGGGAATGTTACAATAATATTTTTATGACAAGAATCATCTTCTAAGGCGACTCCTTGATAAATGCAATACTTCGTTCTGAATCTTTACAAAAAATTTCTTTTGATTTTTATTTAATAATTTTAATGCTTTTTATCTACTACATCTTTGGAATTTAAAATCAATTTTAAAAAAATTGTTTTCATTTTTTATTGACGACGAGGCAGTAATTTCCGACCTACTTATTTGATTGAAATTTCTAATTTCAGACATGATGAATTTTTTCTCATAGAGACATTTATATCATGAATTATTCCTTCTAATTCTGCCGTTTTACTTTACTTTTCGCTAACTTTTATATTTTATTATTGGTTAATCTTTCATCAATCTTTGAGTGTTGAATTTTCTTAAGTATTCCCCTTATATTAAACTCCCAAATTTTGTATTTTCCAATTTCTCTTTTTGTGTTTTGCTTAATTTTTTGGAGTACGATTTTATTGTTTGTATGTCTTAAAAAATAAAAAAAAATAAGTATACATCCACGTTGGATAAAGAAGTGTTTGTAACTATTATACTTTAAGCTTTCACCGAAAAAAGAGTAGAATATAATCAGAAAGATAATAAACCTCGAAGATTTCTCCACCTATAAATAAAACTGGACCCTAAATTTAGACGAAGTAAAAGGGCGATTTGAAAGGTGATTTGCACAGATATTTGGTCTGGGATAAAAACACCAGTACCAAAATAACCGTAGGCCGAATCGGATTAATTTCAAAAATTCTTGGGGGGTTATAAACGGAAAAAACAAAACCCCCCCCCCCCCCCCCCTACTAATTTAAATACGAAACGCCACAAATTCATATAGTTAACTCGTGGGCCCCGATCAATTGAAATTGTCTTACGAAACATACTAAAGGAAGAGGCTGAGTTTAATACATAAAACTTAATTGGCATTATCAAAAAAATGCACATGATACGAATAAAAAACTATTGCCTTTTTTTGCTAACATCTGCAAGGAGAGAAGGGTTGGTCAGATGACCGTTAGTGGGGATCCCTAAGTTGTCCAGAAAGGCGTGATGAATGACATACCTATATAAAAATTTCCTACGAACACCATTTAATGGAAGGAAAGGTTTAATGGTTCTGCCCTGGAATTATAAAAAAAAAGATCCAAAGGGCCCTAAAATTAAACGTCGACATGTCACGTCCAAAAAAGGTGATGATGTCTCTAAAAATGAAAAGGAGAAGCTCGTTTGTAGAATAAGCTTCGTCAAAAATATTACTACTTTAACTGCATTGATAAATGATCTCGAAGAATTCTCTTATGACTCGGAAATACAAATTATAGGGACGGAGTCTATATTGTAGAAAGCAGTGATTAAGAGTGAATTGACTCGGTCGCTCTCGTCACTTTTATAGTCCATGGAGAAAGAACGCCGAGGGGTTGACGATAAGTAATTAATTAAATAACATCAAATCGAATTATTGATGTTTTAATAACAAATTTACCATCAAAAGATAGCAAATTTAAAACCATATAATAAATAAATAAATTTATTGAACGAACTAATTTAGATTTATTGTAAAAATCATTAGAAGTTTACAAAAGAAACGTTTGGCAACAATCACATGTTGTTAACTGGATATTTTTTACTCCCATAGAGAATTATATGATAAATATAACTTTTCAATTAAAGATAATTATCAATTTTAGCAACAATTAATAGGACTCATATTCTCTACTGAGTCAATTTGTACAAGAATCAAGCTCTTAGCCACATCTGTGGTTAAAGATATGTTAAACTCTCGATATAGCAAAAAATGCAAAGGTAGTTGGGGTCAAAACTTGACCTTCGATTTGAGAGTCATGACTTTATACAAGTAAAAGGTTGGAGTGTTGGGATCAATTTGATATATTAACCAAGTCTGGCACTCATGGAGCACCTGGTCAACGAAGAGGGGGAAGGAAAACTTTCATAAAAATGAAAATCTTCAAATTGAAGGCCTATTTTTATAGGCGGGTTATTATGTTTATAATTACGAAATTATAACTTTAATCAATGTCAAATTTTATCAAAAATGTAATCCTATATCTTTAGTATAATTAAGGGAAGTTTGAAATTTCAAAACGTTATCAAATGAAAGTTAGATATAAACCGGTTATATTGTATCAGTTTCATTTTTCTCAATTTTTGGAAGGAGGAGGTTATTTATATATATATATATATATAACTTATATAATAATAATATATATTATATTTTATATTATACTATATTATATAATATATATATATATTATATATATATATATATATATATATAATATATATATCATATAATATATATATATATAATAAATATTATATCATAGATTATAAAATAATATATACATTGAAATATACATTCTTTTTGGCTGAAAATTGGTATGATAATTAGTTTTTTTGAATGATAAGAAGGATCCGGTGAATTTGTAACAATTGGAAATGGGGGGGTCTCCCAGCCCCTGAACCCAATTTAGGGGTTCAGTTAACCCCAGGAGTTCCCAAACTTGGGAATGCTTCTATTCTATTAGTAAAATGAATAAATATGTGGTTGAATTTCAATGGGCGTAGCCCAATTATAAAGGATACTTTTCCTATGAGTCTTCAATGGAGTACGGTATGGTAAGAAAATTTTTTCGGTTCAATTTTGCACCGACTCAGAGCAAGTTTTTCAATAATTATTTATTTTTTATATGAACAAAGGATGATTAAGATTTTATAGTTATTATTTACTATAGATTAATAAGAAATAAGATTGGTCAATGGTTCGCGACTTTCTCAACGCAATGTTCAGACCACCCTTCGCACAATACTCAATCATTTGCACCTTTATAAATACTTGGCCACAAGGGCAGAGGATAATTATAAAATTTACGAACTTTTCCTCTTCTTTCACTTCAGCTTTTTATCATTGCTTTCATTAATGTTCCCTCTTTGGAATAGTGCTGTCCAAATTTTTTTACTCTTCTGCAGATATCGTCGAACTTAATTTGGAACATCAGTAGTTTGAAATTGCTTTCTATTTTCTCAACTACAATAATCCCATTTACATTTCATACTTTTTTCTCTATACGAAAAGTTGTGTCTTGTTCTTTTCTGTTTGCCAAATGGAAACTGCTTAGTTTATATTTGAAAAGGAACTTTCTTTACGGGAATATATATATATATTATATATATATATATAGTATATATATATATAAGTATATATATATATATATATGATATATATCATAATATATATAGATAGTATATATATATATATATATATATAAATATATATTAATATATATATATATGATATATATACATATATTAGGCTATATATATTATATATATCTATATATATATATAATTAATATATATATTATATATACTATATATATATATAATATTATATAGTAATTATATGTAATATTATATATAATATATATAATATTATAATATATAAATATATTTAATTATATATATTATATAATAATATATATATATATATTATATATAAATATATATTATATACTAATATATAATATACTATATATATATATATATATATTTAATATTATTTATATAATATATGATAATATATATAATTATATATATATATATATCTATATATTATAAGTATATATAATATAATATAATATATAATATATTATATATATATAATATTTATTAATATATAATATATAATATATATAATTATATATATTATGGCTTTAATGATTGCCCTTTCTCGATTTGTAATCTCGTTTACCAAGACCACTTTTATGTCATTTACTCAGATTCGCTCAGGCCCTCCAAGCGCTTAAAACCCCTATTCTAAAACACAATGGTATTCGCCGTACAACATTCTTTGACTGCTCACTCCTTAAGAAACAAATCATTTTATGCTGGACCCCTCTCATATAGGGTAACTGTGCAATGATATCGCGATTATTAGAGGCCAAGAATGCCACTTCTTCGTTTCGAAAGCTGTCTCAGATATCTCGCTCGGTTGCCAATTCGATCAAGGTCACCTCCCATCAACTGATTCTGTCCTGCTCTACGACAAGATTTCGATTCTTGTGTGACAAAAAGCGCTGTACGAGGATCAGCGGGAACGCTAACTTAGAATATACAGCCGAACATTGGTGAGTGGTCTCTTCCCACGACGAAGCGCTACACGAGGGGTGATACTTGGTACGGCTGAATTGGCCCACCAATATGCACCACAGTCATCTATAGTGTCACGGTTCCTCCACCATCTGCAATTTTGGCAGGTCGCATATGCGCAATCTTGTTCGACATATCTTTTATTGATTGTCCACAACTGACACTTATTTCGACGTTGTCATTTCCTATTGTGATCAATGAATCTTGCTAAAAAGATTGTCCACATCTTATCAGATTCTTCACTTAGTAGTAACTCATCTTCTTGTATCTTGCAAGAAGCAATATTCCTTACAACAATGCTGATTTTTGTAGTAATACTTAGGACTATTTA
>JABUQX010061484.1:10000-12500 GCA_015478945.1 Trachelipus rathkii
GTTAAATATATATATATTAGAAAGATATATATTACATATTATTATTGGTTGTTAAACGATACTACATCATATTGGTTATTGTTATGCTAAACGATATATACAGTATATATGATATTATTACATATATATATATATTATTATATATATTTTTATTATTATTATTATTATTATTATAAATCATCATTATTATCAAGCTTATTTATATTATTATTATTATTATTACATATATTATTATTATTATTATTATTGGCATATTTGTAGATACTTAGCTTTTTGGAAAGACGTTTTATTACTAGTATTACATACTTTTTACTTGTTTATTTTGTTATACATAGTTGGTTAATTTTATTGTTGTACATTCATATTATTACTTTTTTTCCTCCGATTAATATTATTATTACTCTATTATTGGTTATTGAGCATACTAGCTAAAGAGCTACAGCACAGGCATAGCAGTTAGTTATATATATATATATATATATATATATAGCATATATATATATGCTATATATATATATATATATATATATATATCAGAGGCGACTCCTGCACTCGTGCTACTCGTGCTCAGCACGAGTTGGCCTTATAGAAACGATCTATTTTTGCAAATTTCATCATGTTACGATAATATTTTCTTTATTTTTTTCAGACATCTTTTGAAGTAATTCAAATGACTACATAACACATATATAAAGATTATCCAAAATTGAAACGAAAAAGGAAGAATAGCCGCTAATAAATAACGTTTTTAACACATTAAAAATAGGACCACCTGTGCCCAAAGCAATTGGCGGATATCGTATCTGTGACTTTATAAATGTTTATAAATGATAATTTTAAATACTATACATAACATATAATATTTTATAACAAAATATATTTAATTAAACAAATAAAATAATAAAAATATTACTAAAATACTTTAAAACAATGTAAGAAAAAAGGATAACTTGAAATATTATTTTAAAGTTAATCGTAAAATGTACAATAGAAAACGTTTAATTTAAATAAAGAATGTTTTAACGGAGTAGTCTAACCATTTAATCTATATATATATATAGATATGCAGCATATTATTATTATAAGGTTGCTGTTGGTTACAGCAGCGAAGTACAGCAGCATGATGATATAGTTGAAGAGCAGTTGAGCGTATATTGGTTATATTGGCTATATATATATATTATATATATATATATTATAGTTGCTATTATTATTTTTATTTTTATAAACTTTAATTTTACTACCGTTATATATATATATATATAAATAATACATCGAGCAAATGTTCTGGTATTATATATATATATATATATTATTAAAGAAGAAGAAGAATATATATTGGTTGCGTTGGCTATATACATATATAAGAAAGAGAAAGAGTATATATGTTATATATATATATATATATATATATATATATGGAAGTTATGTTAGAATATATATATATAAGGTTATATATATATATATATATATATAGGCTCTTGTTGATTATCAGCATCCAGTTAAGCTAAAGCCGATTTTATTTTAAACCTTACTAAATGAACACAATGAACAGCAACTCCTCATAGTGTTAAAAGATTGAACTTTTTTTCTAATAAGTTAGTTAGTTAGTTATTGAAAATAATGGAAGTGAAATAAATTTATAAGTTTAGTTAAATGGAAAGTGAAATAAATTAATAACATGGGTTTAGTGAGGTTAAATTACTAATTATAAGTTTGATTAAGTAAGATTTAAATAATATTCAAAAAATAATTAGGATTTGTTTTTTTTAACATTTTTAAAGATGTGAAGCTCACTTTTTACAATTAGCGACAAAATTGTGATTTTTTTTTTGTTTTTACAGTTATACAAGTTCTGAAACAATGGAAAATGAAACAAATTATAATCTTGAATGGTTTCACAATAACATTTTAACAGAAATTGATATGAAATTTTTTCCAAAAAATATATTACTGTATTCAAAAATCCAAATTATGTAACAATGCTCATGAAATGAAAATTGCATTTCGAGAAAAAAGAGCACACGTATGGAAAATGTAATGTTACCCATGTAGGAAAGTTAACAATAAACTATAACAACTATTTGCGTGAGGTAATATATATATATATATATATATATATATAGTAAAGTAGCAGTTGAGTATATGTATATATATATATTATATATAGTTACATTATATTATAGAAAGGTTAAGAAGATTGTTATATATATATATATATATATATATTATATATATGTTATTATAAAGATAAATATATATACATATATATATATATATATATATATATATGTTATAGCAGCAGAAGGAAAGTATAACTTGAAGATGTCAGGCATGTAACTGAAAACTATGGGATCTGCAGGAAAATAAATAACATTTTTGATTTCAGGGAGTAATTCATCGAAGAAACTTAAAAAAATTATTTTATTCTCTAATATTTATTAATAACATCTTTAAATATTAGTAAAATCTTTCACTTCGCATTGTACGTTTTGATTGA
>JABUQX010061484.1:20000-25000 GCA_015478945.1 Trachelipus rathkii
GAGCGTTGACAGAAATATATTATACACACCGTCGGACGCAAGCAAGAGAGAAGAAAGAAAACAGCCGCTCCTATGTTTCCAAGTATTAAAGAAAGTTTATGGTAACGTTTATCATTGTAACCCACGTTATTAACATTTCCATATATATATATATATATATATTACATATTATTATTATAGTTATTATATTAGTTATTATTACATATTATTATATATATTATTATTATTATTATATATATTATTATATATTATATTATTATACAGCATATATATTTATACATATTGGTTACATAATATTTTATGTTATTATATATGTTATTATTATATTATTATATTATAAAGTATATATATTATTATTATTATTAATATTAATATATATATATATATTATTATATATATTATTATAAGTATGTATATATATAGATATATATATATACATTACATTATTTACACATTGCCATATATATAGCTATATATATTAGGCATATATATATATAAGAGGAAGAAAGAGGGAGTATATAGAGAGAAGAATATATATATATATATATATATATATATATATATATATATATATATATATATATATATATATATATATATATATAGAGAGAGAGGAGAGAGAGAGAGAGAGAGAGAGAGAGAGAGAGAGAGAGAGAGAGAGAGAGAGAGAGAAAGAGAGACTTCAATCTTATGCCTAGTTTGTGTAAAACCACTACGAAATCAGATCTGAGTGATTTAGATTTCATAAATATATTGGAATCGCCTCAAAAAACGGAAAAACTGAGCGAACAGAGAAACCACTCAAACTCAGAAAGAAAGTGCAATGATCAAAAATATTAATTTTCGTCAGCCACAAGCTGAGCAAAAGAATGTATTCACGATGAACGAGTTTTACTACATCATCGACGTTGCATCAATGTAAGATGCTTTCTGAGGTCTTTATCACATGTCTAAAGTGTATGACTTTTTCTTGTATGTCTGCATCCTAGGATTCTTTCTCTCATGTCTGATGTGTAGGACTCTTTCTCACATGTATGAAGTGTAGGACTCTTTCTCACATGTCTGAAGTGTAGGACTCTTTCTCTATGTCTGATGTGCAGGACTCTTTCTCATATGTATGATAAAGTGTATGACTCTTTCTCAAATTTAAAAAGTGCAGGGCTCTTTCTCTCATGTTTGATGTGCAGGACTCTTTCTCACATGTATGAAGTGTATGACTCTTTTTCACATGTGTGAAGGGTATTATTCTTTCTCTAACGTCTGAGGTGTATGACTACTTCTCATAGTATGAAGTGTAGGACTCTTTCTCACATTTCTGAAGTGTGGGACTTTCTCTCATTTCTGATGTGTAGAACTCTTTCTGACATGTATGTAGTGTAGGACTTTCTTACATGTGGAAAATGTACTATTATTTATCTCATGTCTGATGTGTATGATTCTTTCTCCCATGTCTGAAGTGTAAGACTCTTTCTCTCATGTCTGATGTGTAGGACTCTTTCTCTCATGTATAAAGTGTAGGATTCTTTCTCACATGTCTGAAGTGTAGAACCCATTCTCTCATGCCTGATGTGTATGACTCTTTCTCACATATATCAGGGCTCTTTCTCTCATGTCTGATGTGTAGGACTTTTTCATACATTTATGAAGTGTAGGGCTTTCTCACATATCTGAAGTTTAGGATTCTTCATCACACGTTTGATGTGTAGGACATTTTCCCACATGTATGAAGTGTAGGACTCTTTCTCGCATGTCTGAAGTGTAGGATTCTTTCTCACATGTCTGAAGTGCTGAATCATGTCTGAGGTATAGGACTCTCTCACATGTATGAAGTGTAGGACTCTTTCTCACATGTATGAAGTGAAGGACTCTTTCTCACATGTATGAAGTGAAGTACTCTTTATCAAATGTCTGAGGTGTTGGACTATTTCTCCCAAGACGCTGAGAAATTTCGTGTCTGACGTGATTTTAGAAATTGACTAACACGATGCAATCAAGAGCCATCACTTATATTAGTTCTCTTTTTCGATGGAAGTTGTCAATTCACCAAGATCCTTTTTTATCAGTCATTTGTAATTACTTGTATGATTGAGGTGTTTGTCTTAAAGTCCAATAGATTGCACATCTAAAAAGATAAGGTAAGTTATTCACACAAACACATACACACTCACCCATATATATATATATATATATATATATATATATATATATATATATAGTATATATATATATTATATATAGTTATAGTAAAGAAATATATATATATACATATATATGTTGTTATATATATATATATATTATATATATATATATATATATATAAATATATAAAAAAAATATAGTATATATATATATTTATATAAGGTTGTTATTATATTTATTTATTTTTTTAGTATACAGTCAACCACCACTCCTGGGCCCTTTTCAAGGAGGGGGCAGAAGATAAAACAGAAAACCCACCCAATCCCCAGCTTAACGCAAATCTCTCAGGTGAGCGCAGACCTGGGCTTTAAAGAGGGAAAGATTAAATACAGTTGGAAAAACAGAAGGAGGCAAGGAGTTCCATAGAACAGAAGTGGCTGGAGAGCAAGAACCACTGACACGAACAAGTCTAAATTCTTCTCATACCCATGAAACACTTCCAAGATCCCCTTTGTGGCATAAGAATAGCTCTGGCAAAGTATGGAAGCCAGAGGTCAGTTTCCCGAGCACTTGCCACCGTAGTACCCAGTAAAGTAGAAGAATTTTTCACCCTGCCGCAGATAGAGATCAAGGAGCCGAAAGACACAGAAGTTTGTCATAAAAGCCCTTGCTTTAGACTCAACCTCATTCAATAAAGCGTAGCCTCCCGCTTTATCTCCCTGATAAAGATACCCATGCAAGGGCGAACCAGGCCCTTATATAACTAGATAACTGCCCACTGAGAGAACAACTGAACCCCAGTTTCTTCTATATGAGCTATGTTCCTTACTGTTTGTGAATAAAAGAGTCTCATAATTTAATAATATATAACGCAATTGTATAAAAGGTTCACAGGTGAGAAGTTAGAGCCACTAAATAAAAGAAAGCTTGGAGGCTTGAGAGGGAGATATAAAAGCTGAGTTGTAATGAATCCTTGCAGCTGGTGAATCCAAACATCGAGAAGCACAACTAGAACAAAGAATAACTAAAGCAGAAGACGAGAGGTGCTCTAGATGCAAAGAGGAGCAGATTTGAAATAAGTGAAGAATTGGAGAAGCTGAGTCATCGGCGCAAGAGCAAAATGAAAGAAGTAAAGCTGAGAGATCAAGTTGATGAAGTAGGTATAAAGCTTTCAGAGGTGCAGAACCTTTGAGGAACACCACAATTACAGGTAAGATATGCAGATAATCCGCCCACAGGCTGATGGTGGAAGGATCGGAGAAAAAACTAGACAGAAGAGAAGGAGGAAACCCAAAGGAAGGGAGCTTTGAGAGCAAGACGTGCCAGCACCCAGTCAGCCAAAGCATATGTCAAGTTTTCTACCACACCCCATAGTCCCTATGCAAGACCATAAATCAGTTAGATAGGAGAGTATGTCAAGTTGATCCCGAACGTCGAAAGCCATACTGATGATCTGAAAGAATAGAATGGAGGCATCCAGATGATCCAGGAAATGAGAGTTAAGAAGAGTTTCGTAAAGACTTTAGATAATAAAGGCGAGAGCTAGCAGGCGATAGTCTGAAGAAATCAGAACGGCTACCTTTTTCGAGATCGGTTGAACAAAAGCGCCTCCTTTCAGCTTTGAGGAAAAGTATTAGTGTTAAGACATAGAGAGTAGAGTTGAACAAGGACAGTGGCGCCAGTTCAGCCACACCCTCAAAAACGTGAGGAATGCAAACCTGGCCACTAGCTTCCACGTTCATAGATCTCAGATTCATGCACGATCATGTGTGATCACAGGTAAAGGCATAGGACACTTGAGAGGAGAAGGAATAGGAGGAGGAATGCCAGAATTGTCCAGGTGTGTAGAATTAGATGAAAAAGGAGGCCGAAGAGATTGGCCAGAAGGGAGAGTTAGCAACAAATACAGAACCGTCAGAGCGAGTAAGGGGAGGAAAGGCAGATTTACAGAAGTTGTTGGAGATGTTTCTTTTGGCAAGAGGCCCGGAACTGAACGTAGTGGAACCAGTTGGCGCACGCCAATAGCTCGCTTAGCTGACGAATAGTAACCCCGCAACGATTCCGAACAAATGCAAATTAGTAAGAGTGATATAGGAGAATGAGAGTTTTTTTCATGCCCGATACGCAATGTCTCTTGTAGACCGGCGAGATCGAACAGTATGTCCAACAATGGATAGTCGAGTGGAAAAGATTTGCCGAGGACGACATGAACCTGCTCAACGCCATCACATGGCCTCCAGTCCTTTCAGCGGTGACCGAAGCATTCTCCGAGTCAAAGCAGGATTTATTCCAAGAGTAGTTAGCCAAAACAACGCAATGCCCCACCAGCTCCGATTAAAGTGCCAGAAAATTACGTTTAGGCCATGGTGGAGCTGCTGGAGAAAGTATTAAATTAAGAACTGTAAGATTGTGGTCAGAGTTACCAATAGGAGGAAAGATGGTGTATTTATAACGAGAAGGAGTAGCAGCAGGCCGAACTGGAGCCTGTCAGCAGTCTATGTTACGTCGAGATATTAAGTGTGTGTCTAATTAACTGTTCCGAATTGTTGGGAATATTGAATGCTTTTGCCTCCCCACTCCGTGAACAGTGTGAGAGGAACCCGCAAACTCACTAGCACGTGGTACGTTGAAATCCCTAAATAGAGGACCTCGGCATTTGATGGGAAGAAGTAACAGTCTCAAGGAGAAGTAGTAAGATAGTGGTCAAAAGAACGTGGAAAATTGTTCCATTAAACAGAGCAGCAGCAGCAAACAAAAGATAACAGATGGTAGTAAGGGGAGAAAGATTTAAGCCTTAGAACATCGGGAAGCAGAGATCCAAGATTCTCGAGACGTGTTACAGGAGTGTTTATGTTTATGTT
>JABUQX010061484.1:30000-37321 GCA_015478945.1 Trachelipus rathkii
AGTTGACAAGACTATAAAGCTGTTAGAATCTAGTAACCCGGATCGCAATCCTGGTAAGGATGGTGAATGGCAACATACAGAGTAAGCAAATGGTGTAATGTGAACAAGCTCTGAATACAGTATAGAACATCCAATCTTTCCAACCTTTTGTAAGATTTTTGTAGCTTTGTGAAAGATCTCCTCGAGGGACACATGAAGAAGTTGAGCACATGAAGAAGTTGAGTTTCCAAGCACTTGAAAAAAACATATTTGTATATGAGAAAGATCACTGGCCAGTTTCTACAATGAGATAATTGTCTATGGTTTACCTGCTTTAAAAAAATAATAAAGTAATATAAAGTGTCGAAGTTTTCAGCTTAAGAGTGGATTGGTTTGAAATGAGTTAAACTACGATCATTGCAGAAACGGATGGAAGTTTGTATGTTCAAATTTTAAAAATGTTTGTTCAAAATGGGGTTTTAAATTTTTTTAAAATGCTGCAATATCTTTCAAATTCTATACAATGATTTACATATTTAATATAAATCTATATGTTAAGCATCCCTTTCGTCAGAAAATTTGTCATCTCGTTCGATGTGGATGGATCTTGGTGCTAGCTAGTTTTTCAGATTCAAATGACAAATAAAATATATCGCCTACCTGTTTTGGTTGGGATTTATATATATATATATATATATATATATATATATATATATATATATATATAAATATATATTCTTTCTTTTTTTTTTTGTATATATATATATATATATATATATATATATATATATATATATATATATATATATATCGTATATATATATATTATAAACCCTATATATATATATATATATATATATATATATATATATATATATATATATATATATATATATATATATATATATATATATATGTATATAGTGAAAATAATATATGTATGGAAATAATATTTCTGTAGCTAACCAAATTTTTGGAAAAAAGAAACATTCATCACAATGTATATATATAATAATATATATATATATATATATAATAATATATAATATATATATATATATATATATATATATATATATAATAATAATATAATAATAATATATATGTTTATATATATATATAATATATATAATATATAATATCTAACATATATATATAAATATATATAATAATAATAATAATATATATATATAAATAATAATAATATATATATATATATAATATTATTAATAATATATATGTATATAAAATATATATGTAATAATAATAATAATAATATGTATGTATATATATATAATAATAATATATATATATATATATATATCTATACATATATAATGTATATATAATATATATATTATATAATATATTATATATATATATATATATATATATATATATATATATATATATATATATATATATATATATATATATATATAGCATAGAAATATATATAAATAGATAGATAGATATATAGATAAGATAGATAGATAGATAGATAGATAAATAGATAGATAGATAGATAGATAGATAGATAGATAGATAGATAGATAGATAGATAGATAGATAGATAGATAGATAGATAGATAGATAGATAGATAGATAGATAACCCGTTAAAATTAGGTATTAATAATACAAATAATACAGCATAATATTCAACACTTTTGCGGTGTTTAATGGTAAAATTGAAAATGAGCATTTTTTTCCCTCGTTTATGAAATAAATATCCAGATAACTTCTTAGATGAAGTGTACAAAATGTTCAACAAAGTAAAACATTTTTTAATCATTATTAGGTCGTTATTTGGAAACACATCATCAATATTTAAATTTGATAAAAATTCCTACTTCTATTATAATTAAAACCTTATTAGAATTCCTAAAGATTTATTGCAGCCCATCCCTCCAACCTATGACACACACGAAAATAAATGCAAAGAGATTAAATAGGAAGGTCCGTCAATATAAAATCAAGGTGCGTTTTTAATTTAGTTAGCTCTTAGTTAGAGGGCGCTGCAAAGTCGCTTTCGGAAAATTCATATCCTTGAAAGTTCTTCACCGAATCTTATCATCGATCATTTTTTAGACAATATCATAAAATCATTCGTCTTGGTGTAAAAAGGAAAACTTTCCCTCATCCTTTCTCCATCCATTAGAAATTGAAGATTTTGAGAGAGGTACAATCACGAAGAAATATTCTTCAAGTTTAGCGTAGGTATATCTGCATCATCCAGCTAATGATGATGAAGCGCAGAAAAATAACTTTTTGAAGGAATTTTTACTCTAATTTTAAGGGAAAAATCTTATTTATGCGCTTCTCAGATGTCTTTTGTTATTATAATTATATAATTTTTATTTAAAAATAAAAACAAATTTTAAACTTTATAAACTGTAATTATTCTTGAAAGAGAATATCTCTCTCCCCTTTGCACATTATATATATATATATATATATATATATATATATATATCTATTTATATATATATAAAAAAGTAAGAAAATATATCTTTACTATATATATAACTACATAATATATTATATATATATATATATATGTAGTAATAATAAATAATAACAATAACAATACCAATATATTTATATATTATATATATATATATATATATAATATACTATATATATATATATATATATATATATATATATATATAATATACACACCATATATATATATATATAACTTAACTATATATATATATATATATATAATATAATATATATATATATATGTAATATATATAGATATATTCACTTTTTCCCTATCTACGCTCTTACTTTTTATATATATGTATATATATATATATATATATATATATATATATATATATATAACATATATAAATATTTTTATATATATGATATATATATATATATATAAGGAGAGTCTTTTTTTTCGCTCGGGAGAAAAATAGATAAAAAGATCACGGGGAAAATAAATAAAAAGATCACGGGGAAAATAAATAAAAAGATCACGGGGAAAATAAATAAAAAGATCACGGGGAAAATAAATAAAAAGATCAATGAAAAAATTTTACTTCTATCTTACATTAGACTACCATTTTGAATATCGATTAATCGATATATCGATATCGATCAACACCACTCGCGAGTCTCTGGTCGAGGGACGAAATGTTCGTACATGCACCAGCTTTATATTCGATATTTCGGTATATAGATATTCGATATATCGGCATTCGATATATTGATCAAGCATAAATGTCTCATAGTTACCTAAGACTTAACTATTAACGGGGTATATATATTAGTTTTTATGGTAATTTTTTGTTATCATAGGTTTATTATTGTTCAAACTGAGTGGTCTTCTGCGTATTTTTATGTATTATTGATGTGATATATATATATATATAATATTATATATATATATATATATAATATATATATATATATATATATATATATATATATATAATATATATATATATATATATACACATATAATATATATATGTAATATATATATATAACTTAATATCTATCTATATACATTTTTCCTTTCTTTATATCGTTTGTTTTTCTATATATATATTTTCTTTTTATTTATATATATATAATATATGTATATATATATATATATATATATATATATATATATATATATATATATGTATATATATATATATATATATATATATATATATATATATATATATATATATATATATATATATATATATATATATTTACCGGAGATAAACACCGTACTCACCAGCAAGAGCCTTAATCAAGGAGAAGATTGTACTCATTTAACGTCCAGGCAAGGACGAAGCTAAACAAGAATAGCTCACATTCTCCCGCCCGACCAGTTGCGAACCTGGAACTCTTAATGTATTTATTTATTTATATATATATATATATATATATATATATATATATATATATATATATATATATATATATATATATATATATATATATATACTATATATATATATATATATATAATTTGCGAATGCTGACTGTAATGACTAGCTTAATTAACTATCACCCTAATAACCCTATCTAGATGAAAAATCCAAGCGAAGAATGATGACGCTTAATTAACTATCACCCTAATAACCCTATCTAGATGAAAAATCAAGCGAAGAATGATAATCAAAGTTGACAAGAGATGGTTGCCCTCATATTACAATAAGTACTTTAAGTTAAAAGTTCACTCAGAATTCCTTGGCTATGGGAAAAGCAACCAAAGATAATCACATAATATAAACACACGGACGAATTGCCAATAAATGGACAATAAAAAGTGTGGGAAAATATCTCTTAAGACAATTTTGTATATAGGTGACCTTTTACTGCCCGACTTCGGAGTATAATACTGCAGTAAGTCAAACGGTCGAGTCTTGATACTGTAAGGTGATTTTTAGTCATGCCTTATATATATATATATACATATATATATATATATATATATATATATATATATATATATATATATATATATATATATATATACTAAATATATATATATATAACATATATATAGATATATATGTATATATTTTTTTATATATATATATAAATATATATATATATATATATATATATATATATATATTAGTGATGCACCGGAGAGTAATTTTGGCCGGAGGCCGGAGAGCCGGAGGCCGGAGAATGAAAATTTTAATTCCGGCCGGAGAATTAAGACTAGAGATTATAAATTATACGTTATATATATATATATATATATATATATATATATATATATATATATATATATATATATATATATATATGCTACTATATATATATATATATATATATATATATATATATATATATATATATATATATATATATATATATATAAATATAAATGATTTACTATAAACATACAATTATCATGCATTTCCTCGTCCGGACCTAGAGAAGTTACACTCCTTGAAGAGGGCTAAACCCGTGAGGTGTGAACTTTAATGAAATAATAAAAAAAAGTTATTTAATTATTAATTTACCTGCTAAATAAAAGCGCATTTTAAAAAGGAAAGGAATATTCGTTAAATGGTTGGGGGAAGCGAGAGGGAGAAGCGAGAGCCAATAGGAAGGCTGGAATAACATCACTCTTTCTTGAGATGAAACGTTGCTCAATGAGGGTAGCTTGCTTTTAGTGTTGCCAATTTTGAGCTCTTTGTTTGAAAACTATTGCATTTCTTAATTGTAAATAAAGTGCAAAATCACTTAAATGCAAATCACTGGAAGCTAATGGAGAATATAATTAGATTGCTACAACCATTTGAAGAATTAACTAAAAGAGCGAGTGATGATGATGTAGATTTATCTTTTGTAATACCTTCAGTTAATGCATTGCAAAAATATTTAGCAAAAACTTGGAAGGATAGCGGTGTAAAAACTATGAAAGATGAACTTTTAAATTCTGTTACTGAACGTTTTGGTACCATTAAAGAAAAGAAACTTTATGTACTTGCAACAGTTCTAAATCCACAATACAAATTAGCTCCCTTTGATATTATTGATCAGAATAAAATAAAATTTATGCTCAAAGAAGAAGTAAAACTTTTTATAAAAGCTGAAGAAAATATTACATTAAGTTCAGATTCTGATGAACAAAATGATGATCAAAATAATCAGTCTCATACAGATTCACATGAAGAATCAGAAAATGAAACGGCAGATATTGAGAAGGAAACACATTCAATTTTCTGGAAGTGCTTTGATGACATGCTTCAAGAAAAATCGTCAGAAGAAAATGAAGAATATTCAGATATAATCAAACCAAGTGGAACTGATCAAGAGAAGAAAAAAAATTGTATAAAACGTAGAAGCAGCAGTGAAAAAAAACAACATGAATTAGAAAAAACTATTCAAATTACTGTGGATAAATATTTTGCAGCACCACCATTTATGCAGACTTGAAAATCGGATGTGATCCACTGTTATGGTGCAAAGAAAGAAAGCTCTTTTTATACTGATTGCATCTTACCTGAATTACTACGAAATATCTCTCTGCTCCACCTTCAAGTGTATTTAGCGAAAGAATGTTTAGGCAAGCAGTAAATATTTATACAAGTAAAAATATTTTCTCCAACACTAGCTGATCAGCTCCTGTTTCTTCATCATAATTTAAGAGCATTTGATTTTAAATATTAGAGAATGGTTACCTAAATAACAATGCATAAGCTATTTAACTTTCCTTTCACTGACTTTGTGTTTAACAATATAATTTAATTTTCTCAAAAAAATTCTATTGTGATACTCTATACAGTATCGTAACAGCTGGTACATGCACTTTTATAATATATATATATATATATATATATATATATATATATATATATATATATATATATTATATATATATATATATGTATATATATATATATATATAAATATATATATATATATATATATATATAATATAACATATATATATATATATATATATATATATATATATATATATATATATATATATATATATATATATATATATATATATATATATATAATATTTTTTTTATATATATATATATATATAAATATATATATATATATATATATATATATATATATATATATATATATATATACCTATATAACTAACTACCTATATATATATATATATATATATATATATATATATATATATATATATATATATATAAAATAATTAGTCAATTTAGTAAATGGTGTCATATAGGCCTATTCATATTATTTTATATATTATTATAATTATAATAATATTAGTTATTAGTTTGACTTAATATTATCACTACAACAAAAAAAATATTAAAATAATTTTTTTACACTTTTTGTATGAATCAGTTCTTCTAAATAAATTTATTTCATTAAATGCCTCATTATTACTTTCAATAAATTATAACTATTTTTATTTTAAAACTACCTTTTAAAAATATAGGTCTCCGGCCGGAGAAAGCCGGAGACTAGTGGTCTCCTGCCGGAGCCGGAGATCTTTAAAAAGGCCTGAACTCCGGCCAAGCCGGGAGCCGAATTTGAAAAGTATCCTAATTATTATTATTATTATTATTATTATTATTTGTGTGTGTGTGTGTGTGTGTGTGTGTGTGTATTATTATTATTATTATTATTATTATTATTATTATTATTATTATTATTATTATTATTATTATTATTATTATTATTATTATTATTAATTGTTATTGTTGTTGATACTGATGTAGTTAGTTTAAGAATTACTACTATTATCATTTAATAGTAATATAAAGAATTAAAAATAATTTTGACAATTTAATAATTTTTACCTTTATTATTATTATTATTATTATTATTAATTATTATTATTATTATTATTATTATTATTAT
>JABUQX010061485.1:2500-7500 GCA_015478945.1 Trachelipus rathkii
ATATAAATATTATATTCATAAGGTAAGATTTGCTTCGAAAATAAAATGCAATTATAGTTAACATCACATATTTCATTCGACAGTTTATCTAGCTTTTTGGCACTTCTTTCTAAGATTTCATCTAACAAGTTTATAATTATTATATATATATATATTATATATATTATAAAATGATAATATATATATAATATATTATATATATATATATATATATAATATATATATATATATATTATATATATATATAGATATATATATATATATATATATATATATATATACTATATATATTATATATACTATATATTATAAATATAATAAATTTATTTAAAATCATTTGTGGTGCTAGAACCACAGCATTAAACTCTCCTAAAAAAAAAAAAAAATTGGAAATTGCGAGCTAGTACATGAGACTCTACAATTAACTCTTTCAGGAAGTTGTTTTACAATATCATATAGTATTTCACTAGCGTTCAAGCGTTCACTGTTATAGAAATCCTGCTATAGCGGCTTTTTATGCGACTTTTTTAAATTACTCTTAAACTTCTCTAGCGTTATAGAGTTTTGAAACGTAAACCCGTATTTTTGAACTCTTCATCTTCTAAATGATGAGATACAGAGTTACAGATATATACCAATAAGTATACACCGACAAAGGAAAAAAAATTGGTTAAAATATATATATATTTAATAATTTTTTTTTATAAGATCTCGGAAAATAATATATTAATTATTTCTAGATAATTTGCAAATCGTTTTGCCTATTTCCTTTCAATTTCTATCTTTTAAGACTGAGGGTTATTAGCATGTAAATGTGCAATTTCATATATATATATATATATATATAATATATTCTCTATACACACAGTTTATATACTATATATATATAATATATATATATATATATATATATATTATAATATATAATATATATAGTATTATTATATATATATATATATTGTTAAATCAATCAATGACACATTTAGAAAGCAACAACTCGCAAAGCTGCAGAAATAATCGCAGAGCTGGAGAAATTCCTGCACCACTTGCAATGTGATTAAGTCAATAGGGAATGTTTTTAATCAAATGAAACACACAAATAATATGGCACTACTAGCTGTATAGATGATAAATCTTTTTTAAAAATAATCTATTAAATCAGGTAAACAGCATTTTTTATTTAATATAATTGAAATTATTAATAAGCGTATTTCGATTTCGGTATTATTTTGTATCTGTAATATTATTTTGAAGGTACATATCAATTTAATGTAAATTTGAATATTTTTTTGTTATATTAAATTATGCTTCTTTTTAATATTTAATACAGAACGAAGGTCATTTATGGCAATATGTACAAATAAAGTCGTTCTGAACATAGGTGTATGATTCCTTCTTTTGGCTCTATATTGAAAAACTTTTCATAACTATGTATATATTATATTATATATATTATATAAATATTTATATGTATATATATATATATATATATATATATATATAATTATATTATATATATATTTAATATGTTTATATATATATATTATATTATGATATATTTGTTATTTAAATTAATATATATTTATATATTGTTTTGTATTAGTTTCGCTTGCAAAGTATTTCTGTTTGTGCTTGATATATATATATATATATATATATAATTATATATATATAATATATATATTTTTATATATATATATATATATATATATATATATATATATATATATATATATATATATATATATATATATATATATATATATATATATTATATATATATATATATTTATATATATATATATATATAATATATATATATATATATATATATATATATATATTTCCTGAAGATGGCTGTTTTAATTAGGTAATCAATTTTTAATTCATTTTATATATAGGATAGGGAATGATGTCTTACACACACATATATATATATATATATATATATATATATATATATATAAAATATTATATGTTATGAGGCTACAGTATATACATATGAATTTGGAAAGTTTTTTATATTTAATATTTAATATATATTTAATAATTAAAACCTGAAATGAAGTAATGAGATTAAAATTAAATGGAAGGCTGAGTGAAATTAGAATCCCATTGCTAATTAAAATCAATTATATGTTTGGGACATAAACTATTAGTGTAAAATATATTACTTCTAAGGCATTTAGCCTTATTAACTCTTTTAAAAAAAATAATCCCTTATTGAATTTAAGAAATTGCTACTGGTTGAATCACATTGTCTCGCTCAACTCACTTCAATGTTTATTATCACCTAGGTCCATTCAACTGATCTAGTAAAAATATTTAGTATAAGTACCAATTTTCTAAAATGGTTATGTTATCTCTTTATTAAAATTTGTGGCTCCAAATGGAGCCTTTATAGTTAGTTATAGATGCCTATTTACTTGGATGAAGTGTACTTAGTGACGGCTTTGGTTCCCTCGGAGACGGCGTGTTTTGCCAATTCTCCAGGAAGCAAAAGTCTGACAGCAGTTTGAATTTCCCGGGAAGTGATGGTCGATCTCTTGTTGTAGTGAGCTAAGCGGGAAGCTTCGGCAGCAATTCTTTCGAAGATATCATTAACGAAAGAATTCATAATGGACATGGCCTTTGAAGAGACTCCTGTATCAGGATGAACCTGCTTCAATACTTTGTAGATGTAAATGCTGTAACTTTCCTTCCTCCTCTTCTTTTTCTTCTTGTCTCCTTTCGAGATAGACTTCTGGGCTTTTCCAGCCTTCTTTGCGGCCTTGCTTGAAGTTTTGGGAGCCATAGCGTGTACAATTCCTCGCGTATATAACAAGAAATGATATAGCATTTCGAGTAGAGTTGGCATTTTATATAAAATGCACAAACTTTAAGTAGCAAGATAGAGATTTTAATATATTTTATCATAGGTACGTACGTGTATTTTAACTTTTTAATTTGTTGTGTTTTTACAGAATGCAAAAAATATGAATTTCTATCCATCATTTTGGTAATTTTAAAGAAAATAATAAAAATCAACTCAAACAAAACTCCATCTTTCTTTATATAATCATCGTTAAAAAATTTACATCTTTTATGGAATAAACGTGTTTGAATTTTCTTATAAAAATTTCCAACTACATAAAATTTGTATAGCAATTTTCAAAGAGTTCTTATATCAATTCAACTTATGTAAAAAGGGTGAGAAAGCACTTTTCCGTTGGGGGAACTTGTATATAAGTACGAGTCTTGTAAAGTCTTTATTCATTTCGTTTCGTTTCTAAGTACGAAGAGTTAATATTCAATCATGACTGGTCGTGGCAAGGGAGGTAAAGGACTTGGGAAAGGAGGCGCCAAGCGTCACAGAAAAGTTCTTCGTGATAACATCCAGGGTATCACCAAACCCGCTATTCGTCGTCTCGCTCGTCGAGGTGGCGTCAAGCGTATCTCTGGCTTGATTTACGAAGAAACTCGTGGTGTACTCAAAGTTTTCCTTGAAAACGTCATCAGAGATGCAGTTACCTACACTGAACATGCTAAGAGGAAGACCGTTACAGCTATGGATGTTGTTTATGCTCTTAAACGACAAGGAAGAACTCTATACGGATTTGGAGGTTAATCATTCTCAATAACTACTTTCGACCAAAGGACCTTTTTAGGTCCACACAACTTTACTAAAGAGATAATGAATTAATGCCCAAAAATTAGCTTAATTAACCAATACAAATAAATATATATATAATATATATATATATATATATATATATATATATATATATATATATATATATATATATATATATATATATATATATATATATTATATATATATATTATATATAATATATATATATAATATAGAGATACAAAAAAATTTAACACCAGACTCTTTTGATACTTATAACTAATTATTTGTATTTTGTCATTTAAAAAGTAAATACAAATTTATTACCTAATTTTTCTTTCCTCCAATCGATGAAGATGGCTGTATATATACGCATATAAGCCTACAAATACATCTAAACAAAGAAAGGAGTCAAAGTACAGGTTAACTTCACGGCAATTATCCTTGCAATTTTCTAACTCAACGCTATAATAGAAAAATACAAGCATCTTTTCGTGTGCGAGTTATAAGATTCTTCATATAATATACCGCTTCGCTAACTAAATTTACACAATTATTACTTTTTGCTTTCAATCCTCTTTCCACCTATAGAATAAAATTCTAACGCACCATTATCAATCAATTAAAATAGGCATATATAATAATAATAATTATAATAATACCTTTTTATCTTTATAAAGTCTAATTATTATCTCTTTAGTAATATTTTGTGGCCCTAAAAAGGGCCTTTATTTCCTGTAGATCTATTTCATTTTTTAAGCTCTCTCTCCACGAATTCTTCGGGCTAATTGAATGTCCTTTGGCATTATAGTAACTCGCTTCGCGTGAATGGCGCACAAGTTGGTGTCTTCGAAGAGACCTACGAGGTAAGCCTCGGAAGCCTCCTGAAGAGCCATTACAGCCGAAGACTGGAACCTAAGATCGGTCTTGAAATCTTGAGCAATTTCTCGAACCAAACGTTGGAAAGGCAGTTTGCGGATCAACAATTCGGTACTCTTCTGGTAACGACGGATTTCACGAAGAGCTACGGTACCGGGACGATACCTATGAGGCTTCTTCACTCCACCAGTCGCTGGCGCAGACTTGCGAGCAGCCTTCGTCGCCAACTGTTTGCGAGGAGCTTTCCCTCCGGTAGACTTTCTTGCAGTTTGCTTTGTACGAGCCATAGTTTCCTAATTGAAGCAAAGTTTCAAATAAGGTTTCTCACTAAACACACGGCTTCTTATACTTCTATGCCTACATAAGTACAAAACAATTTCACAATCAATCTTTTACCATTTTATCTTACCGAAAAAACGGTTGGTAGTAGTTTACTATTTCTGGTATTTCAGTAGTTTTGGTATTTAGTAGTTCTTTTTTTTTATTTTTTGACTGTCTGATAAGTAGT
>JABUQX010061485.1:12500-17500 GCA_015478945.1 Trachelipus rathkii
AAGTTCATTTATGGCAATACGTACATTCAATACAAAATGAGTCATTTCTGAACATAGGTGTATGATTCCTTCTTTTGGCTCTATATTGAAAAACTTTCATACTATATTTATATTATATATATATATATATTATAATATATATATATATATATATATATATTATATATATATATATATACTATCTATATATATAATATATATATATATATATATAATATGATTTCTTAATTCATCTATCTTTTTAATTGTTGTATTAGTTTTCGCTGCAAGTATTTTCGTTGTGCTTGATTATTATAATATATATATATATATATATATATATAATTAATATATATATAATATATATAATATATATATTATATTATAATATATATATATATATAATATATATATATATATAATATTATATATATATATATATGTACTATATATATATATATATATATAATATCTATATATTATATATATATACAATATATAAATGTATCTATTTATTTTTAACAGTTTTATTAATATTAAAAAATATTAATATTTAATTAATTTTGATATGATTTTTATGATATAAAAAACTAATATATATATATTTCCTAAGATTGGCTGCTTTTAATTAGGTTAATCATTTTAATTCATTTTATATATATGGATAGAATGAGTCTTACACACACATATATATATATATATATATATATATACTATATATATATATATATATATATATATATATATATATTATATATATATATATATATATATATATTATATATATATATATATATATTATATATATATATATGTGTGTGTGTGTGTGTGTGTGTAACATGATGAGTAATAAGATTAAGATAAGATGGAGTCAGAGTGAATTAGGAGCATATTTCGAACTGAAAATGCTTGGGTCATAAAACCATGAGGATCAAAGATATTACTTCTAATACATGTAGCGTTATTTATTTTATATTTTTTTAAATATTTATCCTCTTATTGAATTTAAGAAATTGCTACTGGTTGAATCACATTGTCTCGCTCAACTCACTTCAATGTTTATTATCACCTCGGTCCATTCAACTGATCTAGTAAATATATTTGGTATTAGTACCAATTTTATAAAATAGTTGTTATCTCTTTATTAAAATTTGTGGCTCCAAATGGAGCCTTTATAGTTAGTTACAGATGCCTATTTACTTGGATGAAGTGTACTTAGTGACGGCTTTGGTTCCCTCGGAGACGGCGTGTTTTGCCAATTCTCCAGGAAGCAAAAGTCTGACAGCAGTTTGAATTTCCCGGGAAGTGATGGTCGATCTCTTGTTGTAGTGAGCTAAGCGGGAAGCTTCAGCAGCAATTCTTTCGAAGATGTCATTAACGAAAGAATTCATAATGGACATGGCCTTTGAAGAGACTCCTGTATCAGGATGAACCTGCTTCAATACTTTGTAGATGTAAATGCTGTAACTTTCCTTCCTCCTCTTCTTTTTCTTCTTGTCTCCTTTCGAGATAGACTTCTGGGCTTTTCCAGCCTTCTTTGCGGCCTTGCTTGAAGTTTTGGGAGCCATAGCGTGTACAATTCCTCGCGTATATAACAAGAAATGATATAGCATTTCGAGTAGAGTTGGCATTTTATATAAAATGCACAAACTTTAAGTAGCAAGATAGAGATTTTAATATATTTTATCATAGGTACGTACGTGTATTTTAACTTTTTAATTTGTTGTGTTTTTACAGAATGCAAAAAATATGAATTTCTATCCATCATTTTGGTAATTTTAAAGAAAATAATAAAAATCAACTCAAACAAAACTCCATCTTTCTTTATATAATCATCGTTAAAAAATTTACATCTTTTATGGAATAAACGTGTTTGAATTTTCTTATAAAAATTTCCAACTACATAAAATTTGTATAGCAATTTTCAAAGAGTTCTTATATCAATTCAACTTATGTAAAAAGGGTGAGAAAGCACTTTTCCGTTGGGGGAACTTGTATATAAGTACGAGTCTTGTAAAGTCTTTATTCATTTCGTTTCGTTTCTAAGTACGAAGAGTTAATATTCAATCATGACTGGTCGTGGCAAGGGAGGTAAAGGACTTGGGAAAGGAGGCGCCAAGCGTCACAGGAAAGTTCTTCGTGATAACATCCAGGGTATCACCAAACCCGCTATTCGTCGTCTCGCTCGTCGAGGTGGCGTCAAGCGTATCTCTGGCTTGATTTACGAAGAAACTCGTGGTGTACTCAAAGTTTTCCTTGAAAACGTCATCAGAGATGCAGTTACCTACACTGAACATGCTAAGAGGAAGACCGTTACAGCTATGGATGTTGTTTATGCTCTTAAACGACAAGGAAGAACTCTATACGGATTTGGAGGTTAATCATTCTCAATAACTACTTTCGACCAAAGGACCTTTTTAGGTCCACACAACTTTACTAAAGAGATAATGAATTAATGCCCAAAATTTAGCTTAATTAATGACTTTTAAGATATAATATTAGATATATATATATATAATATATATATATATATATATATATATATATATATATATATATATATATATATATTAATAATATATATATATATATATATATATATATATATATATATATATATATGTATTCAAAAGATTTGAACTTTATCATATATTTATTTACCAATAACACCAGACTCTTTTGATACTTATAACTAATTATTTGTATTTTGTCATTTAAAAAGTAAATACAAATTTATTACCTAATTTTTCTTTCCTCCAATCGATGAAGATGGCTGTATATATACGCATATAAGCCTACAAATACATCTAAACAAAGAAAGGAGTCAAAGTACAGCTTAACTTCAAGGCAGGACAGAGTCAATTACCCTTGCAATATTCTAACTCAACGCTATAATAGACAAATCAAGCATCTTTTCGTGTGCGAGTTATAAGATTCTTCATATAATATACCGCTTCGCTAACTAAATTTACACAATTATTACTTTTTGCTTTCAATCCTCTTTCCACCTATAGAATAAAATTCTAACGCACCATTATCAATCAATTAAAATAGGCATATATAATAATAATAATTATAATAATACCTTTTTATCTTTATAAAGTCTAATTATTATCTCTTTAGTAATATTTTGTGGCCCTAAAAAGGGCCTTTATTTCCTGTAGATCTATTTCATTTTTTAAGCTCTCTCTCCACGAATTCTTCGGGCTAATTGAATGTCCTTTGGCATTATAGTAACTCGCTTCGCGTGAATGGCGCACAAGTTGGTGTCTTCGAAGAGACCTACGAGGTAAGCCTCGGAAGCCTCCTGAAGAGCCATTACAGCCGAAGACTGGAACCTAAGATCGGTCTTGAAATCTTGAGCAATTTCTCGAACCAAACGTTGGAAAGGCAGTTTGCGGATCAACAATTCGGTACTCTTCTGGTAACGACGGATTTCACGAAGAGCTACGGTACCGGGACGATACCTATGAGGCTTCTCACTCCACCAGTCGCCTGCGCAGGACTTGCGAAGCAGCCTCGTCGCCAACTGTTTTGCGAGGAGCTTTCCCTCGTAGAAGAGTCTCTTGCGTTTCTTGTACGACCATAGTGGGTTCCTATTGAAGCAAAGCCCATGTAATGGCAAGCCTTCGCGATCGACGAACTATAATGCGCCTCAGCCTGTTATTAATACCCAAGAAGCAAAAGAAATGGACGTTCTCGTCCCTTTTAATTCTATTTGAGATAGGACAGCCACCTAATACTATTCCACTGCGTCGTTGATTAAATGAAATTCTTCGAAAAAATCAGGGAAAATAGGATAGGTTCTGAGAAGAGTTTATGTTTTAGAACGTCGAAGGATAATTGCCGTTTCTTGCCCCAGCAAAGTTGCCCCGTTGTTCTTTGAACAAAAGAGTTTAGGATTTCGCCAGAATTACTGAAATTGAGATTTAAATTACGAAGAAAGATACGAATCCAACAAACGAACGAACAACTGGAAGGTCGCGTGGGTGAACGATCAAAGCTTGAATCCTAGTGAATCGCAGAGTTCCCATCTCTAACTGATGAGAAACCCAACAAGTATAGTACGAGAACGTTTGAAGAATTTCGCTTCTCCAACTTGATTTTTAAATTGGGCTTTCTCAGCAGCATCGAAACAGAAGAGAGATTTCTCGTAGCGGATCAATGTCCTTGAAAAATACGCATGATATCGTCGAGTAGATCAGCCGCATGGATGCCTAAGATATGGACAAGGCCATCTCATAGTGCGACAAAACGTACTTGGGCTGTTTTTGACACCATTGGAGCCGTTTGGCTGATACTGCCTCTGTGTTGAGGAAAGGGCGAGGTAAGGACGCTGCTAGCTTCCTATACCACATTAATACCTGTAAGCAAATCTATGAGTATACACATCTGAATTTCCGAGTTTAAAAAGAGTACTTGAATGTTCGCGAATGAAAGTGATCTGAAAAATGTATCTGTTTAATTCGGTAGTCAACACAATACGAAGAGTTGAGAAAAAAGTATGATGAGACTTGATAGATCGTAGAATACCGAAGATTAAAATGAGGAAGATAATATGCGGGATTTTTCTAGGATACAAAATCATAATCTTTAATCTCATAAAAATAACGGTCGCGATAAATAGAGAAATGGAGAGTTCTTCTGATTCTTGAAGAATTTGAAGAGATTTGTACTACAGTTAGTCCTAAGTCACGCGTCGATATTCTTTTGGGCTGTTTCTTTGTTTTCTTTGTTTCCTTTTCTCTTTCAATTGTATGTAGAGAAACTCTTTTAACTCTTTTAATCTTCTGTGGACCATATATTGTTCCTACAGATTATGTCCTATTTCAAGAATTACTGTGACTCGTGTTCAAGAGGGTAACATGAAAACTAACATGCCGAATGTTCGATAAAATGATGAAGCAGGAATGACAATTAAAGGAAATGAGAGATGATATACCTTCTGTTGCGGTAAGAGAAAATATCTCTTTATGAAACGTTTATTACATATAAATCAAGAATAAATGTCTTCCTCATAA
>JABUQX010061485.1:25000-30000 GCA_015478945.1 Trachelipus rathkii
ATATATATATATATATATATATATATATATATATATATATATATATATATATATATATATATATATATATATATATATTGTAGAAATAAAACTACCTTTGTGACACTAATCTATTTAAATGTATATCAATCATAGTTCCAATACTCGGCAGACTGTTCATTGTACAATATATCCAATTGTGATTAGCGCATCGGATCAGACCAGTTGGTATTGCGTACTTGCAAGTTGTTGGTTGTCATGGTGATCTGAAATAATTTACAGATAGTTAGTGATTTATTATTAATTATTTAATATTTTATTTCAGCTCTTACTAACCCCATTTTTCTGGTATATACGTTTTTAAGAAACATTTTTATGTGAATTTATAATTCTTTAAGATACATTTACAGTGACAATTTATCGATTCTATAACTGTGAAGTTACTTATGTTTAAAGCATTAGTCTATCCTAAAAGTGAACGCTTGCAACTATTCTGTTTACAATAGTGTTTATTGATGACGTAGAAATTACTATCATATTTATAAACTGTACTTATTTATATAAGTATAAATAATCTTTTACTATATATGATTTATGGACATGACGTGAGTACTATTTTGAGTTTGTAATATTTTTATGAGGAAGACATTTATTCTTGATTTATATGTAATAAAGTTTCATAAAGAGGATATTTTCTCTTACCAGCAACAGAAAGGTAATATCATCTCTCATTTCTTTAATTCTCATTCCTGCTTCATCATTTTATCGAACCATTCGGATGTAAGTTTTCATGTTACCCTCTTGGGAACACGAGTCACAGTAATTCTTGAAATTAGGACCATAATCTGTAGGAACAAATATATGGTCACAGAAGAATTAAAAGAGTTAAAAGTTCTCTACATACAATTGAAAAGAAGAAAAGAAAACAAAGAAAACAAAGAAAACAAGCCCAAAAGAATATCGACCGTGACTTAGGACTAACTGTAGTACAAATCTCTCTCAAATTCTTCAAGAATCAGAAGAACTCTTCCATTTCTCTATTTATCGGCGACCGTTATTTTTATGAGAATTAAAGATTTATGATTTTGTATCCTAAGAAAATCCGCATATTATCTTCCTCATTTTAATCTTCGTATTCTACGATCTATCAAGTCTCATCATAACTTTTTCTCAAACTCTTCGTATTGTGTTGGACTACCGGAAATTAAACAGATACATTTTTCCAGATCACTTTCCCATTCCGAACATTCAAAGTACTCTTTTTAAACTCGGAAATTCAGATGTGTATACCTCATTAGATTTGCTTACAGGGTATTATAATGTGGGTATAGAAGCTAGCAGCCGTCCTTACCTCGCCTTTTCCTCACACAGAGGCAGGTATCAGCCAAAAAGGCTTCCAATGGGTGTCAAAACAGCCCCAAGTACGTTTTGTCGCACTATGGAGATGGCCTTGTCCCATATCTTAGGCATCCATGCCCTGATCTACCTCGACGATATCATCGTATTTTCAAAGGACATTGATTCCCGCTACGAGAATCTCTCTTCTGTTTTCGATGCTCTGAAGAAAGCCCATTTAAAAATCAAGTTGGAGAAAGCGAAATTCTTCAAACGTTCTCTACTATATTTGGGTTTCCTCATCAGTAGAGATGGAATCTCTGCCGATTCCACTAGGATTCAAGCTTTGGAATCGTTCAACCCTCCCACCGACATTCCCAGTTGTCGTTCGTTTGTTGGATTCGTATCTTTCTTCCGTAATTTAATTCCCAATTTCAGTATTCTGGCGAATCCTAAAACTTCTTTGTTCAAGAAAAACGGGGCAACTTTGCTGGGGCAAGGAACGGCAATTATCCTTCGACGTTCTAAAACATAAACTCCTTCTAGAACCTATCCTTATTTTCCCTGATTTTTCGAAAGAATTTCATTTAATCACGGACGCCAGTGGAATAGTATTAGGTGCTGTCCTATCTCAAATAGATTAAAAGGGACGAGAACGTCCCATTTCTTTTGCTTCTTGGGTATTAAATAAGGCTGAGCGCAATTATAGTTCTGTCGATCGCGAAGCCTTGGCCATTACATGGGCTTTGCTTCAATTAGGAAACTATGGCTCGTACAAAGCAAACTGCAAGAAAGTCTACCGGAGGGAAAGCTCCTCGCAAACAGTTGGCGACGAAGGCTGCTCGCAAGTCTGCGCCAGCGACTGGTGGAGTGAAGAAGCCTCATAGGTATCGTCCCGGTACCGTAGCTCTTCGTGAAATCCGTCGTTACCAGAAGAGTACCGAATTGTTGATCCGCAAACTGCCTTTCCAACGTTTGGTTCGAGAAATTGCTCAAGATTTCAAGACCGATCTTAGGTTCCAGTCTTCGGCTGTAATGGCTCTTCAGGAGGCTTCCGAGGCTTACCTCGTAGGTCTCTTCGAAGACACCAACTTGTGCGCCATTCACGCGAAGCGAGTTACTATAATGCCAAAGGACATTCAATTAGCCCGAAGAATTCGTGGAGAGAGAGCTTAAAAAATGAAATAGATCTACAGGAAATAAAGGCCCTTTTTAGGGCCACAAAATATTACTAAAGAGATAATAATTAGACTTTATAAAGATAAAAAGGTATTATTATAATTATTATTATTATATATGCCTATTTTAATTGATTGATAATGGTGCGTTAGAATTTTATTCTATAGGTGGAAAGAGGATTGAAAGCAAAAAGTAATAATTGTGTAAATTTAGTTAGCGAAGCGGTATATTATATGAAGAATCTTATAACTCGCACACGAAAAGATGCTTGTATTTTTCTATTATAGCGTTGAGTTAGAAAATTGCAAGGATAATTGCCTTTAAGTTAACCTGTACTTTGACTCCTTTCTTTGTTTAGATGTATTTGTAGGCTTATATGCGTATATATACAGCCATCTTCATCGATTGGAGGAAAGAAAAATTAGGTAATAAATTTGTATTTACTTTTTAAATGACAAAATACAAATAATTAGTTATAAGTATCAAAAGAGTCTGGTATTATTGGTAATAAAATATGATCAAGTCCAAATCTTTTGTATATGGATGTATGTAAGTATATATATTATATACTATATATAATATATATATATTATATATATATATATATATATATATATAATAAGAAAAAAACTATATATATATATATATAATATATATATATATTTATATAGATTATATATTATATAGATATATATTATATATATCTTAAAAAGTCATTAATTTAACCTAAATTTTGCGGCATTAATTCATTTATCTCTTTAGTAAAGTTGTGTGGACCTAAAAAGGTCCTTTGGTCGAAAGTAGTTATTGAGAATGATTAACCTCCAAATCCGTATAGAGTTCTTCCTTGTCGTTTAAGAGCATAAACAACATCCATAGCTGTAACGGTCTTCCTCTCAGCATGTTCAGTGTAGGTAACTGCATCTCTGATGACGTTTTCAAGGAAAACTTTGAGTACGCCACGAGTTTCTTCGTAAATCAAGCCAGAGATACGCTTGACGCCACCTCGACGAGCGAGACGACGAATAGCGGGTTTGGTGATACCCTGGATGTTATCACGAAGAACTTTTCTGTGACGCTTGGCGCCTCCTTTCCCAAGTCCTTTACCTCCCTTGCCACGACCAGTCATGATTGAATATTAACTCTTTGTACTTAGAAACGAAATTATATATATATATATATTACAAGACTTATACTTATATACAAGTTCCCCCAACGGAAAAGTGCTTTCTCACCCTTTTTACATAAGTTGAATTGATATAAGAACTCTTTGAAAATTGCTATACAAATTTTATGTAGTTGGAAATTTTTATAAGAAAATTCAAACACGTTTATTCCATAAAAGATGTAAATTTTTTAACGATGATTATATAAAGAAAGATGGAGTTTTGTTTGAGTTGATTTTTATTATTTTCTTTAAAATTACCAAAATGATGGATAGAAATTCATATTTTTTGCATTCTGTAAAAACACAACAAATTAAAAAGTTAAAATACACGTACGTACCTATGATAAAATATATTAAAATCTCTATCTTGCTACTTAAAGTTTGTGCATTTTATATAAAATGCCAACTCTACTCGAAATGCTATATCATTTCTTGTTATATACGCGAGGAATTGTACACGCTATGGCTCCCAAAACTTCAAGCAAGGCCGCAAAGAAGGCTGGAAAAGCCCAGAAGTCTATCTCGAAAGGAGACAAGAAGAAAAAGAAGAGGAGGAAGGAAAGTTACAGCATTTACATCTACAAAGTATTGAAGCAGGTTCATCCTGATACAGGAGTCTCTTCAAAGGCCATGTCCATTATGAATTCTTTCGTTAATGATATCTTCGAAAGAATTGCTGCCGAAGCTTCCCGCTTAGCTCACTACAACAAGAGATCGACCATCACTTCCCGGGAAATTCAAACTGCTGTCAGACTTTTGCTTCCTGGAGAATTGGCAAAACACGCCGTCTCCGAGGGAACCAAAGCCGTCACTAAGTACACTTCATCCAAGTAAATAGGCATCTATAACTAACTATAAAGGCTCCATTTGGAGCCACAAATTTTAATAAAAAGATAACATAGCTATTTTATAAAATTGGTACTAATACCAAATATATTTACTAGATCAGTTGAATGGACCGAGGTGATAATAAACATTGAAGTGAGTTGAGCGAGACAATGTGATTCAACCAGTAGCAATTTCTTAAATTCAATAAGAGGATAAATATTTAAAAAAATATAAAATAAATAACGCTACATGTATTAGAAGTAATATCTTTGATCCTCATGGTTTTATGACCCAAGCATATAACAGATTTCAGTTCGAAATATGCTCCTAATTTCACTCAGACCTCTATCTTTTTTAATCTTATTACTTCATTTCATGTTACACACACAGCAGACACACATATATATATATATGAATACTATACTATATAGATAATATATATATATTATATATATATATATATATAATAATATTTATATATATATAATATATTATTAATATTATATAATTA